>JACTAT010000010.1:9258022-9391281 GCA_014526335.1 Chrysaora quinquecirrha
CATCAGTCAAAAATAGGCCTAAAAGCAAGAAGATAAAACTTCACAATCCCGCAAAAGAGAATAGTAAAAATAAACAAATTCATTATAGTGTATGAAGAACGTAACAAGAATATAAAAAAAGTCATCGGAGGGAATATTTTTGGACAAATTGAAAAAAAGTTACCTTGTGAAATAGCATTGCGAATTCAGCAAAATTTGGCCGTGACCTTCTTAAAAAAAGTTCGTGAAGTACACATGCCCTTTCCCGCTTTGGAACCCCCCTGCAGACTTTTCGTACAGTGTAAGAACATCCTGCTTTGTGAGCAAATTTTCCACAACTTGTGATAGATTTATATTTTTAATTGTTCTTTTCCTTGTTTCTAAAATGAAGGCCAATTCTACTACAGTGAAGAGCTGTACAATAATGTCTGAAACTCCCTAAAGTCCACCAAGACTTACTCCATCCACCAATCTCTGATTTGCAGTAATATCGCTGTCTCAACCTGCTTGTAATAAGGAAATGTGTTGTTGCCCGGAATCTGTTGAATGGTGTCCTGACTGATGTCTTTTCCTGTTGAGGTTATCAAAAACATAACCAGCAAGATACTGCAAAGCAGCATTTTCAGTTTCTGTGAGGGTCTTCTTTACAGTTGGAGTCCCTTCAGCATTTTCAGATTGTTTACTCATGGCAACAATCTTAGACAGGGAATTTTTGGCAACATTCTAGCAAACTGGGTAACGGGAATTTTTAAAGTAGTTTTGGACTCTTTGGTGGTGGGTGGTCATTTTAAGACTTGGGAACATTCTGGCAAATCAATGGTTGTGACGTCATCGATGACGTAGAAAAGTTACGGTCAGTGAAAATCTGACTTTTGAATTTTGTGTTTTTAATGATATGGTCGGAAAGAACATCTCAAATGGAGCAAAAAATTATAACACACCAATTCGATTTGGCTTAATACTTAGAAGTTATTACGATTCGAAATTCGTGTGACGTCATCAAAACGCAAAACTGATATTTTGAGTCTTAACCGTTTCGTGCATAAATCTTTCTTTTGATGTGTTCAGCGTTGCTTTTAGGATAAAAGCATCATGTTCTCGGTCATTTACGCTAATTTTAGTCATGTCAAACCTTAAATTACGAAGAATGCTCGTAATTTCTATTGCGATGCAGCTAGGGTTTCGAACTACTATGAATGTTGAAAAAGAAGAAAAAGATAAAAAATTTTCTGCTTACTTTCTCTGGGAATGGTAATATGATTGAGCTGGATAGAGCGAAGTACTTTTTTACGACCACGGTCTTTAATTTGATTTATGTAGCCGGAAATGCTCGAGAAGACGGCAGACACCTATGTTGATAAGTTGTAGACAAAAGCTTAGGCGAAGGCATAGGAACAAGTGTAGGTGTAGATGAAGGCATAGGTCTAGAATAAGGCACAGGTATAGGTGTAGGCATAGGCATAGGCGAAGGCATAGGCGAAGGTGTAGATGTAGCAAAGGCATAGTCATGCATAGGCGCAAGCGTAGGTGTAGATGTAGGCATTGGTGTAGGCGAAGGTATCGCCACAGGTGAAGACGAAGAAGGCATAGGCAAAGACATAGGAAAAGGTGTAGATTTAGATGAAGAGATAGGTGTAGGCGAAGGTATCGGCACAGGTGTAGATGAAGGTAAAGGCATAGGCGAATGCATAGGAGCAGGTGTATGTGTAGATGAAGGCATAGGTGTAGGCTAAGGCACAGGTATAGGTGTAGGCATAGGCATATGCATCGGACAAGCCTTAGGCACACACGTAGGTGTAGATGTAGGCATCGGTGTAGGCGAAGGCATAGGCACAGGTGTAGGTGTAGATGACCGCATAGGCATCGGACAAGCCTTAGGTACAGGTGTAGGTGTAGATGTAGGCATAGGTGTAGGCTAAGGCACAGATATAGGTGTAGGCATAGGCGAAGGTATAGGCACAGGTATAGGTGAAGGCATAGGCATAAGCGATGACGGAGGCACAGGTGTAGGTGTAGATGAAGGCATAGGAGTAGGCGAAGGCATAGACACTGGTGTAGGTGTTGGCATAGGCGGTTGTCGTCAGCGGATATTGCTAGTTTGGAAACCAGGCTTGGTGGTGGAGTGGAGGGGAATTCAAATACTACGGTTCACCCTAAACACAGGAGAATCCATTTTCTTTTGTGTTAAAGTACGAAGTGTGCCACTTTTTATCAGTCTTAAAAGGCATAATACAGAGATTTATACAGGATAACATTAACCGACAAGCTATTTGAATTGACATTTGCAAAGAATTTTGATTAAGGTTCTAAAGTTACAAGGTGAGAGACGCAGTTCGCAAGTTGTTACGTTGACAAATGTACAAATCTGTAAATGCGACTTTGGGGGACAAGCCACTATGAATTCTCCAATAATAGCAGAGACAAGCGCTGAATGGTAACAATGAAAAAACGTAAGAAAAAGGCTGAACAGGGTTGATAGGGTAGGTTCGCAGATTCAGATATTATCTGGCTTGTGGCTCCTATTCTGGCGCAAATTTTGTTGCCCAAATATTGAACTGAAACTGAATCGGTCGATTGGCTTCGCTAAGATTCGCTCCAGTTCATTTCAGCAATCGCTAGTAGCTGGCAAGTGGCCGCGCCATTTCTTCCTGTCTTTCGCAAATCTTGTCGACTGAAATGGACATACCTATTGATGTTATGGAGTGTCGTCTATGCAACGAGACTCAACCGTCCATGGCTGTCCCCCTCTTTCTTCTAGCATTTCTTCCTAACTAAGTGACTGTTTCCTCTAACCACGTATCAAAATGCTGCTGTTCAGGTTTTGTAAGCAGTGTCCCTATTTTTTTGGTATATGTTTACCTTGAGATCTACTTTTTAGTACTTCGCTCAAGCTAAATCATATTACCATTCTCAGAGAAAGTAAGCAGAAAATGTTTTATCTTTTTCTTCTTTTTCAACATTCACAGTAGTTCGAAACCCTAGCTGCATCGCAATAGAAATTACGAGCATTCTTCGTAATTTAAGGTTTGACATGACTAAAATTAGCGTAAATGACCGAGAACATGATGCTTTTATCCTAAAAGCAACGCTGAACACATCAAAAGAAAGATTTATGCACGAAACGGTTAAGACTCAAAATATCAGTTTTGCGTTTTGATGACGTCACACGAATTTCGAATCGTAATAACTTCTAAGTATTAAGCCAAATCGAATTGGTGTTTTATAATTTTTTGCTCCATTTGAGATGTTCTTTCCGACCATATCATTAAAAACACAAAATTCAAAAGTCAGATTTTCACTGACCGTAACTTTTCTACGTCATCGATGACGTCACAACCATTGATTTGCCAGAATGTTCCCAAGTCTTAAAATGACCACCCACCACCAAAGAGTCCAAAACTACTTTAAAAATTCCCGTTACCCAGTTTGCTAGAATGTTGCCAAAAATTCCCTGTCTATCTTGTCTGCAACATTGGTAAGCAGGAGAGTAGAACCACGATCACACAATTCAGGGATGATAAATTTTGATTTTGGAAGAATGGTGGCATAAAACCTGCAATAGAACTTTTCAAAATTTCCATTACGCTTCAGATCTTTAAATAACTCGCATATTTATAAAATTAAAGAATACTTGGTGTTCTCTTCCTGTGTCTGGTGCTTGTGGTAAACAAAACTGGACTTTGCCAATCTCCAGGAGAGAAGATGCTGGAAAACATTTTTTCTTTGGAAACATCATAAAAACTTTCCTGCAAAAGATCAGCAAATTGTTCCATCATAAGTTCGCAATTTTATTGAGCTTGGTTTGTTGATACGTCTTCCCCTTGTGGCTTAGGAATATCATGTTTGGTCTTTGAGTGTTGTGTGAGGCCACCTTTTGACTTACAAAATTTTCTGCATGCCTCAGATTAGTAAACACTATATTCAATCTGTAAGAGATAAAAATAATAATACATAAATTTCACTTTCAAAGCATATAAAATGCAACATTCAATAGATCAAACTTATATATGTAAGAAGCCATGCTTTTGGAAAGAATAGAAAGAAAGCAATATGCACCGGACATGTCTGGTGCACAAGGTGGTCCACTGGTGCACACACTGGTGCACAAAGTTGCGCTAACCCTGATTTTGGTGCACAAATCTTATTTACTTGTTCTGGTGCACACATATTTTTCAATCATTTTAAATCGAACAAACAAAATTTGTATTGGGCAAAAACCTTTACAAAAGTATTTTCTCAGCCCTCACCCTCACCTCACCACGCACGTCATTACACAGCCTCTTTTTCATGGATTCAGAATGCGATGCGCTAATACTGGTAGTTATGGTTACGCTCAAATCTAACAAGCAACACGTTTTTGAAGCCAAGCCCTTGGTGCAAGAAGTACTGTATTGAAAGAGTTTGTTATTCGTGGTGAGCCTGATATTTTTCATCAAACAGAAAGCAGAGAAGACAAAGAGTTCTGTTCTGGACCCAAAGAAAGTGAACTTCAATCTAGGTAACTCAGAACTTGATTAGTTTAAATAGAAACTTGTATTTTACCTGTAAAAAAGCACCTTACCCCTAGCTACCTAACCAAAGCAAAACAAGGGATAAAATTAAAAATGGGCCTAACATGGGAAAAGATGCAATTACTCCTTTACTCTTACCTATCGATCGCATTACTATGTTTTTTTGTTTCCAAAAAGTTTTCAGAAATAAATATAATGCCATCAATCTGGGCTTGTGGTGTGGGGCTTGTGCTATTTACTACATGTGGTAGATATTCATGGACTAGGCCCAAATAACATGATGTACAAATGACTAACTAACTAGTCAAACAGCAACAAAGACTTAGATAAATGTTAAGACTTTTGAATTTGTTGTTGCATTTCAGAGGAACACCAAAAGTGCAGTCTCAGTCTTGAGAATGGCATCAGATTCTGAATCTTTGGACAACTTATCTTCAGTCTCATCTTCAGAATTCAGTGAAGAAGGTTCAGAGAATGAGGAGGATGCTGTTGAAGGAAGTATACATCTAGCAAAAAAGAAAAGACCCAATGTTACCAGGATGATGATGCTAATGGATCAATACCATCTAAAAAATCTGCATCAAAGCCAAACCTTCTTAGATATTTTGCAAGCAAAGCAACACAGTTGAATGAAAACAACTCTAAAAACCTGAGGTAGCAACACAGTTGATTGAGAACAACTCTAAAAACACACTTAAGGTAACATCGAAGAAGAAACGAGATTATTCAAAATATAGGCAAGTTTGTTTGATTTGTGCAAGTAGCAATGAGAAAAAAGTACGAGAAGCCTCAATTTTGTCTAGAGGGACTACCTTTCAAGTGGAGAGACATCATAAAAGAAATCACAAAGCTTTGTCATTAAAGGAGGTGTCCAGAAAAATCGTCCCAATTGATCATTTCTCTGTTCCCAAGGATGTAAGCATTGTATTCAAGAGTTCCAATGTTACACAGCCAAATTTTCAAACAAGTGTATAAACAATTTCACTTTAAGAAAGGTATACATCTGACCAAATATCAATAGTGAACAAAGAACAGTTGCCAGAGCCCAACGTAAGTAAAAGAACTCCTGTACAAAAAGATCTAGAAGGTTTTGTTAACATTACAGAAAAATCTTTTGAGGAGAAAATTACATGTATGGTTGAAAAACTCAGTGCTAAAGTAGACAATATGAGCAAAGCTCAAGCTTCTTCAATAGCCTCAAGCAGTATTTCTTCAAAATTTGATGAAGAAATGAAGAATGCATACGGAAAAATGAAAGATTGGAAGAAAGTGAAGAATATTGTTGAACTGGTGAATAATATTGATGATTTGCAGCTGTATCCACTTTCTGCTACTGATACAGATGAATTTTTTGATGGCACTGGAGCAATTCTGAGATGTGAAACATGTTTCACACTGTTTAAAGATAAGGCAGTAAGGTTAACACCTGCTAAAGCTGCTTGAAAGTGTTCAGCAGATTGCAGAAGCATTTGCACTGGAAAATATATCAAGCCAACTAAAATGGCGATGTTTATGAAAGGAGATGGTGACGAGTGGCAGAAATTGAAAAGCAATATTATGCAGCACATGATCTGTGCATCTGATGGTCAACCCCATTTCAAAGCATTATCTGCCATATCTGAAGACAGAACTCTTCAGAAGAAGCATTATCAGTCAGCCAAAACTCTACTAAAAAGTGCTTTAACATCTGTGACAGCCAAATCAGCTGCACTGCATTATGAAAACCAAGTTGCATTTGCTTTTTCAGTTGGTGCCCATGTCGGACAAACTGGACATTCTAGAAAACTTGTTCCAGATCTGGTTCGAGCTCTATTAATAGCTGTTGAAGAGAAGACAAGAGAGATCCTATCAAAATGTCTTCCGAGTACAGGCCTGCGTCCTCATTTTTATCTGGCAGTTGACAAAGCAAAAGTTAATAAAAGATCAAATCAGGCTGTCATAATTTGCCCAATGATTGATGGTGTAAAAATACCCATTATAGTTGCTGCACCAGAGGTTAATAAACCAACAGAAGATGGCAGTGTTGAAGGAGGAAGAGCAGAAGACTCAGCTTCCCAAGCCCTCGATCAGATTGCAAAAAAGTTTGGCAAAACAGCATTAGATTATCTAGTTGGTAAGTATAGTAACCCTGGCATTTTTTGCAGTGCAGCTTCACTATTACTATTACAGTCACTCAACTCTTTTTTAAATCTATGTTGTGCTTTTCAGGAATATCTGCAGATGGTGATTACCAGGCAAAGGGTTTTCAAGCAATTATTAATGATAACAGTGCAAGCCCATTTGTAAAGCAAGTAAGTTGGGATTCATCTCATTGGTTAAACCTTGCAGTTACAGATGTCTGAGATGGGAGAATTGGTGGCTTATCAGAATTCTTCTCAAAATTTGTTGAACGAACAAACAAGTTCTCTGAAGCTTTGAATCGAGGAAAAGGTAAGTCATTTGCGTTGCATTTACAGAAGGCACACGTTTTCATCAGTTAATTTTTTTTACTATGAAGCTGTTGAAATGTATATTTTCTAATGAGTTGTTAATGCATATTTTATTTCAGGAAGGAGTATATTGGAAGCCACTGCAAAGAAACTTGATGTCAAACCAACAGTTGCAACAACCTATTCCCAGACAAGATTTGCCAGCTCAGCTTATGTGCAATGGCAAAGACTGGTCAAGTCCTTTAAATTATTTGCCATTTCAATTATTAATGCATCAACAAATTTAGCTGAAGAGTCAAGTCCTCTCAGATACCAAGTTCTTGGGCAGGTAAAAATGATTAAATTCCCTGATCTTGCACATTGTTTCAAAAGGGTACAATATTATTCTCGCAAAATTTTTCTGCTTCTGCACAGCACTGAAATTCTTATTGTTGACTTTAAATTCATCATTGGGAAAGTAATTGAAAAACAATGAGTGTGAAACAAAAGCAGGTGAAATAAACTAGAATTTTTTTATTCAGACACTTGTGATATTTTATTTCCTTTAGGACTTTATCACAGACCTGCTTCTGATGCATGATGTCTTCAAACCATTAGCTGAAGTCATGACAAAGCTGGAGGGTGTATCTGCGCCACCATGGAAAGCATGCCCCTTTGTACAGAAAGTGATAGGTTGGTTGGAGAATGCATCTAGAGAGTGTCATTTGGAAGGCGACATGGAATATTTTCCAAAGATGAAAGAGAATATGAAGGTCAGTTCTTGTCTATATGTGTTTTAGTTTAATTTTGCATTTTTTTATTAAAATTTTTTCATTTAATGACCCTTGTGTGAAATAGTATCATGGCGGCTCTGGCTTAAGAATGCGTTTCTCCACCATCAATATTTGACTCTCTTATTGAGCTATCCAGTAGATATCTTTGAGATAGTGTTAGAATTTGGTTGAATTGTTTATCAATCTCTTTTGGTTCATAACCCTATTTATTTACATAATATTTTGGTTCATAACCCCTATTTACTTACATAATATTTGTATCACTATCTTACACCACAACAAATATCTGTTCTAAATAAGGGGCTATCATTCAGGACTTTCAAAAGGGGCTATCATTCGTAATGACCCTAAACCAGTACAGACATATACTGCTAAAAGGGCCTTCCTAGAATTCAAAAGAAGAATGATGATACACTATCACTTTAAAAGTGATTTGGATAACAACACAACAACACCCTTCAGGGTAAAATCTATATGGCAATCAGAAAAGGTTGATAATGCTAATGTTTATAAATACCTGGAAGAGGTTGAAAGAGATATCGTTGATCTCTTCTCCCAAAATCACGATGACACTCGAATCTCAGATACGATGAAATAGAAGCTCTCAGCCAATTAAAAAATATCAATGTGAAATCTCTATATGCAAACATTCCACACCAAGAGGGCATAAATGCCTGCCTTAATGCTTTCCAACAACACTACGGAGGGGCCACCCCCCTCCCATTACAATATATCAAACATATGATGAACTATATATTGAAGCATTTAATGGCAAATTCTACCAACAGATCAGGGGGGCTGCAATGGGTAGTCCATCTGCCCCCAATTATGCAAATATATTCATGACATCTATAGAAACAAATCTTTTAAACAACGCCCCAGGTAGAAAAATACCCATAATTTGGAAACGATACATTGATGACATATTCCTGATATGGCCACACCCCCTTGAAGATCTAAAGACATTCCTTGACTACATTAACACTGCACATCATTCCATAAAATTTGAATCATCCTACTCTAAACAAAAGTTTAGTTTTTTGGACACAACTATAAATCTAAAAGAAAATGGAACTATAACTAGTTCTTTATATCAAAAACCTACAGACTCATGTGGGCTGCTCCATAGGGATTCATTCCATCCATGGAGCAGCAAAACAGGAGTAATTTACAGCCAAGCACTAAGATATAGAAAAGTTACAACTGATGATAATGAATTGTTTACAAAGCTTAAAACGCTAAAATGCCACTTAGTGGGCAGGGGTTATGAACCAAAAGAGACTGCAACACTATCTCAAAGAGATCTACTGGATAACTCAATAAGAGAGTCAAATATTGAAACCAGTAACGGTAGAAATCTACCCTTTATTATACAATTTGATAATAGAACTGTTAAAATTCGCAATATACTGAAAGCACATTGGCACATAATTACTGAGGATGATGAATTAAAATGTATTTGGACCAAACCACCCGTGTTGGCCCTAGAAAGACACAAAAATATTGGAGATGTTTAAACCAGGACTAAATTCACAATTGATGATAGTGATACAAATATCAGAGAATAAATATGATACAATACTCTTTACATGTTACCTATTCTGCTAGCATCATTCCTGGACGCAGAAGTGAGGGGGCACTCATATAATACAGAGCATAACAATCATAAGCCCGAAATGATCCATATGGGAGATTGGCTGAAGAGCTAGTCTTGAATAATGGTAATATACACTGAATTCACTATATATATGTATATATATATATATATATTCACAAATATATACAACTTGTGAGAAACATATGTTGCTTTTCACTTTCACATGATTGGGACCCAGTCCCCTCACGATACAAATTCATATGTGGACAGCCTAGTCAATTTTAGCTTAGGTTGGTACTACACCTTTATTTCTTAGCTCACAGTACGCTTTATGTGGCTGTTTATTTTTTGTCATTAAACCAATAAAGTACAGTTTCTGTGCACCGGACAGTGAAATGGTTGTCAATAACTGTGCTCCAGGGAGTGTGCACCGCGAGCGCGTGCCAACCTAGGGGTGTCCGGGGGCATGCTCTCTCGGGAAAATTTTGAACTTGAAATGTCTAGAATGGCGTAGAATTACTATTTTGCTTACATTTAAGTATGGAGCTGACATTTTTCTCAAATAGTCCGACTGATTACGTGCAAAAAGAAAAAAAATAAAGTTTAGTGTGCTGTGTGCTTAACCTGTTGATTGCATTGTTAAAACAATTTAAAAGAATATTACAAAAAAAAGTATCTACGCAATTAAATAATAATACTTTGATGATTGCATAAATTCTTTAAAGTTAGACTTTCATTTGAAAACATGCATGCTTATTTTACTTTTTCTTTTTTATTTTGGCTTCTGTTGCTGGAAAGTAAGCGTTTTATCTTTAATTGGTATTAAATCTTCTAACTATAATTTAGTATGACACACGAAATCCAAAAGATCTAAAATCAGAAACAAAATATGATGAGTGATTAGTGATGAAATGAAGAACAGTTTTAACCAAGTATAATATTATATATCATGAAAGGAAGGAATAAGGTCCTTTTTCAGACTTCATGCGCTTTAATACTTGGCTTACCTTGCATGATGTCTCTGTTTTTTGCTTTAGCACTCCAACACGATGGTGAGGAAATTAAAGTGACGGCTTTTGACACAATGTGAGCTGAATTTAAAACATTACCAGTGGCCCAGTCAAGGATGCTTCTCTCTTCTAAGGTAGAGTGTTGCTGACGGACTTGTCGTTGGGTATCCATCACACTGTAAAAACTCTCGACGATTGCTTCTGAGCCATCCATCGACAAAGCAATGTCATAGGCAGTCATGGCTACTGGTCCTGTTTTGCTATACAGGACCTCATTTGTGAAAAACAGTGATGTAATTTTGGCTTCATCAATGAAAGCAACAAAGGCTGGGTGATTTGAAAACTCAAACTCGAACAATATCTGCAGATTCACTTTACTTGCTGTTTGAGTTGCTACTGAAAGTTTTATGAAAATTGTGTCCAGATCTGAAGCTACTGCTTTTATGATATTGCTTTTGCCTTTTTCAATGAGGCAAGACAGCAGCTCGTCTTTCATTTCTTTGGTCCAAACAAGGAATTTGATGGCATCTTTCCAATTTCGAAAAACACTCTGATGACGCCTTTCATCAAAGCGCTTGTCATTCAACTCTGCAATGTGCTTCAAATTGCAAATTTCTTTAAAAAACTTCGCAAAGCTCCGTGCTTCGAAAACTTCCAAATCACCTTCTCTGATTTTTACCCTGTTGTTTGGTAGGCTCTCTCCTGACATAAGCGTGAAGACGCTTTCAATGTCAAAGAACATTGACTTTCCTATATCATCATTGATACACCTTGCTACACGACTTTGAAGAGAAGAAGCAAATTAAATCTTTTATCTGTCTCCACACTTTCTGGATCGCAATTTACTATTGTCTGTAAAGGCAGAGAAAATAATATTTCAATGATTCTAATTTTGTCAACCAATGAAAAACATACTTACCCAAAACAATCTTCAAGGAAACCAAGTAATTTTTACAGAACATGAAAACGCAGTATTTATCTTGCTACCATAGCCCATGTTCCCTTCAACTTTTCTCAATTGCTACAGGTGACTAACCCAGGGGAAAATTCCTTTTTGTTTGAAACTCATTCTCAAGGGTGCATGGAGTGTAAGATGGTGGAGAAACGCATTCTTAAGCCAGAGCCGCCATGATACTAATTCACACAAGGGTCATTAAATGAAAAAAATTTTAATAAAAAAAAAAATGCAAAAATTAAACTAAAAACATATATAGACAAGAACTGACCTTCATATTCTCTTTCATCTTTGGAAAATATTCCATGTCGCCTTCCAAATGACACTCTCTAGATGCATTCTCCAACCAACCTATCACCTTCTATACAAAGGGGCATGCTTTCCATGGTGGCACAGATACACCCTGCAGCTTTGTCATGACTTCAGCCAATGGTTTGAAGACATCATGCATCAGAAGCAGGTCTGTGATAAAGTCCTAAAGGAAATAAAATATCACAAGTGTCTGAATAAAAAACTTCTAGTTTATTTCACCTGCTTTTGTTTCACACTCATTGTTTTTTCAATTACTTTCCCAATGATGAATTTAAAGTCAACAATAAGAATTTCAGTGCTGTGCAGAAGCAGAAAAATTTTGCGAGAATAATATTGTACCCTTTTGAAACAATGTGCAAGATCAGGGAATTTAATCATTTTTACCTGCCCAAGAACTTGGTATCTGAGAGGACTTGACTCTTCAGCTAAATTTGTTGATGCATTAATAATTGAGTTGGCAAATAATTTGAAGGACTTGACCAGTCTCTGCCATTGCACATAAGCTGAGCTGGCAAATCTTGTCTGGCAATAGGTTGTTGCAACTGTTGGTTTGACATCAAGTTTCTTTGCAGTGGCTTCCAATATACTCCTTCCTGAAATAAAATGTGCATTAACAACTCATTAGAAAATATACATTTCAACAGCTTCAAAGTCAAAAAAATTAACTGATGAAAACGTGTGCCTTCTGTAAATGCAATGCAAATGACTTACCTTTTCCTCGATTCAAAGCTTCAGAGAACTTGTTTGTTCGTTCAACAAATTTCGAGAAGAATTCTGATAAGCCACCTATTCTCCCATCTCAGACATCTGTAACTGCAAGGTTTAACCAATGAGATGAATCCCAACTTACTTGCTTTACAAATGGGCTTGCACTGTTATCATTAATAATTGCTTGAAAACCCTTTGCCTGGTAATCACCATCTGCAGATATTCCTGAAAAGCACAACATAGATTTAAAAAAGAGTTGAGTGACTGTAATAGTAATAGTAAAGCTGCACTGTAAAAAATGCCAGGGTTACTATACTTACCAACTAGATAATCTAATGCTGTTTTGCCAAACTTTTTTGCAATCTGATCGAGGGCTTGGGAAGCTGAGTCTTCTGCTCTTCCTCCTTCAACACTGCCATCTTCTGTTGGTTTATTAACCCTTGTTGCAGCAACTATAATGGGTATTTTTACACCATCAATCATTGGGCAAATTATGACAGCCTGATTTGATCTTTTATTAACTGTTGCTTTGTCAACTGCCAGATAAAAATGAGGACGTAGGCCTGTACTCGGAAGACATTTTGATAGGATCTCTCTTGTCTTCTCTTCAACAGCTATTAATAGAGCTCGAACCAGATGAGGAAAAATGATAAAAAAGTTTGCAGCTAGCAGCTTTGCTTTGCCATTTTCACATCATGCGTTCATAATACCCAAGAATACTGTATGCTGACTGTGTTGTTGTGCTCATCATGGTGAGTTAAATCTTTTTTGTTATAGACCCTATAGTTGTTTGAACCATTACCATGGCATGACTATGTATAGATACATGTCAGAAATTATTAATATATGCCTCTTTCTTTATTCTGAGAAGACAATTTGTAGACAATTTGTTGGAAGAAAATACTTAAATTCTAAAAACATTACTCATTCAATGTGTACATCCATGAAAGAAAATCAGAATGAAGGTTTGGAATCTTTTCCCTACATCTTATAACATGTGAATAGCATATTTTATATTTTAGGACACTTGCTGAGAAATGCTTATCAGATTACAAAAAAAAATGCTGGAAGAATATCCTGTCTCTGAGAGGAAAGCTGTACTTTTTGCAGTTATTGCAAACACACAATTTAAAACAGGTGTCGAGAAAGCTATAGATGCAAAGGAGATTGTTCCATTGTTTCAGAAGAAGATGAATTACGAAAAAGAGACCAAAAGAAGCAAAGCAAATGTAACAGACTGTTGTTCTTGAATTGAAGTGTGCACTTTAGAAACTTTTTAAGTACTGAGGCTGTTGGTAGAATAGGAGACAGTACTGTGTCACATTTTTTATGAAAAAAATCACAATCTTGCTGTACTTTTTGCCAACATAGTGTTGCCAAATAGCCAGTTTTATTATACTTTTTGTAACACCAGAATTTTCAAAACTAAAATTTGAGTACTTGCTTTCTTTTTAGAATTTAGAAACTCTCTTAACCAAGGGTTTTTTGAGTTGAAAGAAACTTAGATGGATATTGACAACTACAACTTAGTACCAACTCCTCAGTGCTGAAACTTGAAATTTTTCACAGGTGACATAACACAGCACATATTTGCTTTTTTGCAGTTGCTTGATATTCTATGAATGTGTCACAACAAGTTTTGGCATTTGTATGTTTACTAATAGCTACTAATATTTACTAATAAAGAGAAAAGAAACAAAAAATTGCCAAACAAAATAAAGGCACAATTTGAGTTGTTGATAAATTTAGAAACTCTAAAGCAAGCATTTACTGTTTCTAAAAATTTGACTCCAAGACTAAACTTGTAACAGAATATCAAACTAAACTGCTTCTAAAAAAAATCACAAATAATTGAAGAATTATATCAGACCCTAACCAACACCTAAAATTTCCAAAGTCTGCTTTAAAAGGAAAGGTATCAGCTCGGAATTATTAGCCCAAAACACAGTTGAAACTGCTATAATGAAAATTGTTTTTCAAATACTTTCAGGGGTGATGAGCTCCCTGCCGAAAAGTATAACCAAATAATGAAGATAATTGCCATTGCTCTCACTCTTATAAATTCGACCACGTTGACTAATACTAACTGAAGTTTTGTGTCCAATGAAATAGCTTAGTTGAAAAGAAGATTCCATTTAATGAATGTCCTGTCCATGTCCATGCAACCAGCAAAAGACTGAGGTGATGTGAGCTTGCTTTTGTGGCCTGACGACTGCCATCACGATCACTTTTGAGTTGAGTAAAAAAATTGGAGTCCTTTAGCTGCAAATGCTCCGTAATCTGATGAAATAAATCTTTGCAGTGTCTTGTTGAAGCAAAAACTAACATACTGAACATCTTTCTCTACAACAAACTTTGATATTTCTCGAATTTTATCCAGTGAAATTTTTCACACTGCCCCAAAGCAATCAAGATAGCTGCCAAATCAAACGCGCATCAGGCACAAAAAAAAACAACGCCAGGTTGAAAACGTTGTATGCCGCTCTCCCGCCACAAATAAAAATGAACCAATCAGAGAGCAGCATTCTGAAATACTGCTCTCTGATTGGAGAGCCAAAAAGTTGGCTCCATTCAAGCGGAATAGGCCAGGTTTTGAAACTCAAATTTTATGAGTCCCACTCTGAGGAAACAGCTGTATGTTGTTGTTGTTGTTAGAAGCTGTTTCCGAAAGAGTGGGAGGAAGGTAATAAGTCTAGGGTTGACCATCAGATGCACAGATCATGTGCTGCATAATATTGCTTTCCAATTTCTGCCACTCGTCACCATCTCCTTTCATAAACATCGCCATTTTAGTTGGCTTGATATATTTTCCAGTGCAAATGCTTCTGCAATCTGCTGAACACTTTCAAGCAGCTTTAGCAGGTGTTAACCTTACTGCCTTATCTTTAAACAGTGTGAAACATGTTTCACATCTCAGAATTGCTCCAGTGCCATCAAAAAATTCATCTGTATCAGTAGCAGAAAGTGGATACAGCTGCAAATCATCAATATTATTCACCAGTTCAACAATATTCTTCACTTTCTTCCAATCTTTCATTTTTCCGTATGCATTCTTCATTTCTTCATCAAATTTTGAAGAAATACTGCTTGAGGCTATTGAAGAAGCTTGAGCTTTGCTCATATTGTCTACTTTAGCACTGAGTTTTTCAACCATACTTGTAATTTTCTCCTCAAAAGATTGTGCTGTAATGTTAACAAAACCTTCTAGATCTTTTTGTACAGGAGTTCTTTTACTTACGTTGGGCTCTGGCAACTGTTCTTTGTTCACTATTGATATTTGATCAGATGTATATCTTTCTTCAACTGAAATTGTTTATACACTTGTTTGAAAAATTGGCTGTGTAACATTGGAACTCTTGAATGCAATGTCCCTTACATCCTTGGGAACAGAGAGATGATCAATTGGGACGATTTTTGTGGACACCTCCTTTAATGACAAAGCTTTGTGATTTCTTTCATGATGTCTCTCCACTTGAAAGGTAGTCCCTCTAGACAAAATTGAGGCTTCTCGTACTTTTTTCTCATTGCTACTTGCACAAATCAAACAAACTTGCCTATATTTTGAATAATCTTGTTTCTTCTTCGATGTTACCTCAAGTGTGTTTTAGAGTTGTTCTCAATCAACTGTGTTGCTACCTCAGGTTTGTTTTTAGAGTTGTTTTCATTCAACTGTGTTGCTTTGCTTGCAAAATATCTAAGAAGGTTTGGCTTTGATGCAGATTTTTTAGATGGTATTGATCCATTAGCATCATCATCCTGGTCACAATTGGGTCTTTTCTTTTTTGCTAGATGTATACTTCCTTCAACAGCATCCTCCTCTTTCTCTGAACCTTCTTCACTGAATTCTGAAGATGAGACTGAAGATAAGTTGTCCAAAGATTCAGAATCTGATGCCATTCTCAAGACTGAGACTGCAGATAATGTACACCTTTTCTGTACTTACAGCACAGTTCATGCACTAAATGAAATTTTCCACCACATCCAAGTGCTCAACTGAATACTTCTCTTTTCTCACTTAAAAATTCGATTGCCTTGGTAATAAAAGAATACAGCTGCTTGTAAAATAATACATCAGCAAAATATTCATTGAAATCTTTGACAGTGTTGAATTTCTTAACATTTCCCTGTATGTTATCTGTTCCAAGCCATTTCCTTGGCATAATGGATGGATCACTCTGAAGGGTACCAGTTTTGGTTAGCTTAATAACTATAGAATTTGAGATGACCGAGGTGCTGATTTCTTTCTGATCACCTGAGTATTATGGGTGGACATTGAAGCATTTTATCTGCTTTATTCAAGAATCAGTCCTTAATGGGTTGACATGCTCCTCCACCAGTGCCTAAACCATTAAGATCAACAGCTGCTCTACTGCTAATTTCAGCATAACCCCCCCCCGGGTTTTGTAGAAACTTAAGCTGAGAGACACACTTCTTCTTTTCAACTAGTCCATAAGTTAGTTCACATGATTGACAAAACTGACAGAGATCCTTGGATGATAGACATTCAAGATTTAGATTACAGAGTCCAAGCAGAAAGTTTTTTAATACATTGTTCAAAATTTGGGCATATGACTGTATTTCTAGGATTGCCAAGATATTCAAATCTCGATAAGATTGTGTCTATTCACCTATTGTATGCAATAAAGGTTCATGTTGAGATGCACCAACTAACATAGAAACCAAGCTTAATTGTTTTTCATCGAGTCGTCCCTTTTCCAACAAACTTTCCAAAAATGATAGTTTCTCTTTGCCATTGCTTGAACCTGTCCAAAAAGTCCTCAATATTACTTTAATTGGGGCTAGCTTCAGTTTTCTTAACTACCCAGTCACTAATTCTACTTCCTGGGCCTGGTAATACATTGTCCCTTTTTCTTCTTCTGCCAACCTTTCTAACAGGTTCAGTGCAAACTTCGCAAAAATTTGCATTTTGAGAGGTAAACACAAAACAGTTAGTTTGTGGAGCGAAACTAGAGTTTTCTTTACGTGCTCTCAAATCTTTGTTTCAGTACCCTTTCAAATAGAAAGCAGGTGGTTATCACGTACCAAATTGGGATGAATATAGCATTCTTAAAGATGTCAACTCCAAAGCCTAGAGAAAATTAAAAATTTTTAAACATTTATCACCCTCGCCTATAAAGCAGTTATCCACTTGACACCATTTACATAATGCAACTACAATCCCTGCCAAAAATAGTTGGAATGGGGCAAAATTTCGTAATTACAGCATAAGAAACTAAGCTACAAATGCCATCTGAATTTCACGGTCCTGCATCTCCCCTCTTCCCCCCTTCCCCCTGTACAATGTTGATTTTTGTAGACACAACAGTGAGCTATGATAATGCAGCCACGTTTTTGCCAGCAGCAACAGAGTTTTAGAGTAAATCAACATTGTATCAGGGGGAGGGGTAGTTGGAGCTGAGAAAGTATGGAAAATTAAGGTAGCGTTCCAACTATTTTGGCAAGGATTGTCTGAGTGTGGTAGAAACGAAAAGTAGATAAATGCAGCATATTCGATTGGTATAAAGGTGAAAAAATGCCGAGAAATCCGAATCCGAATCCGAGAAAATGCTGAATGTTTCAATGTCGTCAGTACACTGGTGTTGCAAAGAAGAATCAAGGATGGAAGGAGGGAATGCTTGCAGAAATAAACCTGAAACACGTGGAAGGCCAAGGGTGATATCTCATCGTGAAGAGGCCCGCTTCATGAGAACATTTCGGAAAATGCGCGTAGAGGGTAAAAATCCAACAGTGAAAGAAGTTATGACAGCAACTCCAACAAGTAAAGGGAGCTACCCAACATATGTTCGCATCCTTAACAAAGCAGGCTATAAAAAACTGCAGCCACGGAAAAAAGGCTTGCTATCAAGCAAAAAATGCAAGAGGAAAGTATTTGCAAGGAAATCACTGAAGGAACGAGATGATACATTTTGGACACATGATGTGGCTTTGTATCTGGACGCTGTATCATTTGTGCATAAGTACAATCCTTTTCGAGAGGCATCGAAACCCAAAGGAAGAGTTTATCGAAAACCAAGCGAGGGGCTGACATATACAACAACTGGATCAAAAGGTCTTCCAGGTGGTAGACGCGTTCATGTTGTTGTGGCGATGTCCTATAATCGAGGTGTTGTACTTGCTGAACCGTACGAGAAAATGAGTGGCAACTTTTTCGTGACATTTATAAGAAATAAGCTGCCACATGCTTTTGCTGATGCGGAGGTGACTTCGAGAAGAAGTAGGTTGGCAAAGATGTTTGTGATGGACAACGACCCGTGTCAGAATAGCAAGGCTGCAAGGGAGACACTGCAAGAAATTGGTGGGACTGTTGTGAATATACCAGCAAGGTTGCCTGCCCTGAACCCTATAGAGAACGTTTTTCATAATGTGAAACGAACGTTATACAAGCAAGCCATGGAAAGGAGGATCACCAAAGAATCATACGAGGAATTCTCTTGTAGAATTATGGAGACAATGTTCTCTTTTGACGGTGAACTGATTAAAGGAACAATCGCTACTATGCCAAAAAGACTCAAATGCATTGTTGCATCAGACGGCAATAGAACAAGATATTTATGTAATGTACAGAGTAATAGTATGCAATTCTTAGTATGTATTCTCAATCTTTGTTTACAATTTTGTTTGCTAATTTTCTTGTTGAAATATGAATGTCTTGTTACTATGATATTTAAAAGCTTTGCTCTTACTTTCAAGACAGCTCCATTAAAGTATTTGATACCTGAATTACCTTCGCCATTGTTATGCTTTGTCTCCATGGCTTTATGCAGAAATACATAGCGACGAATTGAATGCCTATTGCAAGAGCAATGCGATCAGCATCGCCAGTTTAACGACAGCCAACGGTGGCCACATCGGTAACCACATATTTCTGGCCGAAGTTTTCGTACATTTCCTCCACTACATGAAAGTTAGAATTCTCTAAATGAATTGCAAGGTTCCGAAGTCCTTCAAAGTAACTTTTCCATTACCCTATCCTTATGAATATATCGGAAAATGCACTGCTCATGCGAAAACCTCCACGATGGCCAAAAAGATATGAAAGATAAGCTAGATTCATAAAACATCTTTCAATAACAAGAGGACACCGTTAGAATAATCTGTTACATTTTAACAACCAAAGAACATTTACAAGACATCATGTATCAAAAGTTATAGTTTTCCTTGTCGGAATAATTCCAATCAATTGATACAGATAATTTTGTTAGTCGCAGCTAAGAGAGTTTACTGCACAAAAGTCTTCAGTGAAACGGTAACCCTGGACAGCGTGAGGATAATACTACTGCTCAAACAATCGCAGCCTATTTCTCGCGACAATCTACCTGGTCACTTTTGGGGTGTCCCAAGATTACTTTGCAGGGTTAAATCTTGAAGAAACTATATAACAACGATTAACATCAATTTCCCAGCTGTCGCCGAGGTTTTCTGTACTAGTGACAGACACCTGGGGCTAACTCATAAGCTTAACACTGCCATGGAACCACTGCGAGTGCCAAGGTTTTATGTATGACGTCATCTATCTTAAAATAGATTCATAAAGTAACTGCAAATGCCACATTTCTCATCACTGACATCAATTTATTCAGATAGCCACAAACTCCATCTACGTCCTCTGTCCATTCCATTCTCCTGTTTCCAATTGCCTCAGACAATCCCTCCCAAAAAACGTTTGAAGGGGGCAAAATTTCGTAATTACAGCATAAGAAACTGAGCTACAAATGCCATCTCAATTTCACAGTCCTGCGTCTCCCCTCTTCCCCTTCCCCTGTACAATGTTGATTTTTGTAGACACAACAGTGAGCTATGATGTTGCAGCCACGTTTTTGCCAGCAGCAACAGAGTTTTAGAGTAAATCAACATTTTATCAGGGGGAGGGGTAGTTGGAGCGGAGAAAGTATGGAAAATTAAGGTAGCTTTCCAACTATTTTGGCAAAGATTGTCTGAGTGTGGTAGAAACGAAAAGTAGATAAATGCAGTATATTCGATTGGTATAAAGGTGAAAAAATGCCGAGAAATCCGAATCTGAGGTTAGTTTTTTTTTTACGTTATTAGTTTCTTGTATAAATGACGTCATATATATGAGAAACATAAATGATGGCAATCTAAGGCAGTTGAAGTTGTGGCAAAAAGGTGCAATAGCAAATATGTGGTAAAAAAAATTGTTAACAGTATAGAAAAGATAATCATGAGTGATTGGGGAAATATGATGTTCTGTTGTCAACTTCTTTCATCTGTAAGGCTGAGAATGTTGAACATACACGTCTCATCATAACGAGGCTGAAAATTAATACATTGTTATGAGCTATAGAAGCAAGAGACAATGTACGAAATGTAGCAATTCAGGATGGAAAAGGATGTGCCAGAGTAGTTTAACTTTTTCGGTGTTGTTCGGAGGCCATTGATGTTGCTAAGCACGCAGAAAACAATAATTAAAATCATGTTTTGAGAACGAGGCCACAAGGGACTGCCTTTATATAGCGTTTGTAGCACCAGTGACGTCAAAGAAAAATCACAGGAAAATATTGTGGTATTGTTTAAATTCCTTGTTTATTTTCGATATGGAAACATACAACAGCTTAGTAGCAGGGAAACAGTGAAAATGATCATTTATCACAATGACTTTCACGAAGAAGAATTGTCCCAAGACAAGGGCACTTGCATATCTAATGGTTGTTGTAGAAGGGAAAAGCTATAGGGAAACAGCTAAAATGCTGAATGTTTCAATATCGTCAGTACACCGGTGTTGCAAAGAAGAATCAAGGATGGAAGGAGGGAATACTTGCGGAAGTAAACCTGAAACATGCGGAAGGCCAAGGGTGATATCTCATCGTGAAGAGGCCCGCTTCCTGAGAACATTTCGGAAAATGTGCGTAGAGGGTGAAAATCCAACAGTGAAAGAAGTTATGACAGCAACTCCAATAAGTAAAGGGAGCTACCCAACATATGTTCGCATCCTTAACAAAGCAGGCTATAAAAAACTGCAGCCACGGAAAAAAGGCTTGCTATCAAGCAAAGAATGCAAGAGGAAAGCATTTGCAAGGAAATCACTGAAGGAACGAGATGATACATTTTGGACACATGATGTGGCTTTGTATCTGGACGCTGTATCATTTGTGCATAAGTACAATCCTTTTCGAGAGGCATCGAAACCCAAAGGAAGAGTTTATCGAAAACCAAGCGAGGGGCTGACATATACAACAACTGGATCAAAAGGTCTTCCAGGTGGTAGACGCGTTCATGTTGTTGTGGCGATGTCCTATAATCGAGGTGTTGTACTTGCTGAACCGTACGAGAAAATGAGTGGCAACTTTTTCGTGACATTTATAAGAAATAAGCTGCCACATGCTTTTGCTGATGCTGAGGTGACTTCGAGAAGAAGTAGGTTGGCAAAGATGTTTGTGATGGACAACGACCCGTGTCAGAATAGCAAGGCTGCAAGGGAGACACTGCAAGAAATTGGTGGGACTGTTGTGAATATACCAGCAAGGTTGCCTGCCCTGAACCCTATAGAGAACGTTTTTCATAACGTGAAACGAACGTTATACAAGCAAGCCATGGAAAGGAGGATCACCAAAGAATCATACGAGGAATTCTCTTGTAGAATTATGGAGACAATGTTCTCTTTTGACGGTGAACTGATTAAAGGAACAATCGCTACTATGCCAAAAAGACTCAAATGCATTGTTGCATCAGACGGCAATAGAACGAGATATTAATGTAATGTACAGAGTAATAGTATGCAATTCCTAGTATGTATTCTTAATCTTTGTTTACAATTTTGTTTGCTAATTTTCTTGTTGAAATATGAATGTCTTGTTACTATGATATTTAAAAGCTTTGCTCTTACTTTCAAGACAGCTCCATTAAAGTATTTGATACCTGAATTACCTTCGCCATTGTTATGCTTTGTCTCAATGGCTTTATGCAGAAATACATAGCGACGAATTGAATGCCTTTTGCAAGAGCAATGCGATCAGCATTGCTAGTTTAATGACAGCCAACAGTGGCCACATCGGTAACCACATATTTCTGGCCGAAGTTTTCGTACATTTCCTCCACTACATGAAAGTTAGAATTCTCTAAATGAATCGCAAGGTTCCGAAGTCCTTCAAAGTAACTTTTCCATTACCCTATCCTTATGAATATATCGGAAAATGCACTGCTCATGCGAAAACCTCCACGATGGCCAAAAAGATATGAAAGATAAGCTAGATTCATAAAACATCTTTCAATAACAAGTGGACACCGTTAGAATAATCTGTTATATTTTAACAACCAAAGAACATTTACAAGAAATCATGTATCAAAAGTTATAGTTTTCCTTGTCGGAATAATTCCAATCAATCGATACAGATAATTTTGTTAGTCGCAGCTAAGAGAGTTTACTGCACAAAAGTCTTCAGTGAAACGGTAACCGTGGACAGCGTGAGGATAATACTACTGCTCAAACAATCGCAGCCTATTTCTCGCGACAATCTACCTAGTCACTTTTGAGGTGTCCCACGATTACTTTGCAGTGTTAAATCTTGAAGAAACTATATAACAACGATTAACATCAATTTCCCAGCTGTCGGCGAGGTTTTCTGTACTAGTGACAGACACCTGGGGCTAACTCATAAGCTTAACACTGCCATGGAACCACTGCGAGTGCCAAGGTTTTATGTATGACGTCATCTATCTTAAAATAGATTCATAAAGTAACTGCAAATGCCACATTTCTCATCACTGACATCAATTTATTCAGATAGCCACAAACTCCATCTACGTCCTCTGTCCATTCCATTCTCCTGTTTCCAATTGCCTCAGACAATCCCTCCCAAAAAACGTTTGAAGGGGGCAAAATTTCGTAATTACAGCATAAGAAACTGAGCTACAAATGCCATCTCAATTTCACAGTCCTGCGTCTCCCCTCTTCCCCCCTTCCCCCTGTACAATGTTGATTTTTGTAGACACAACAGTGAGCTATGATGTTGCAGCCACGTTTTTGCCAGCAGCAACAGAGTTTTAGAGTAAATCAACATTTTATCAGGGGGAGGGGTAGTTGGAGCGGAGAAAGTTTGGAAAATTAAGGTAGCGTTCCAACTATTTTGGCAAAGATTGTCTGAGTGTGGTAGAAACGAAAAGTAGATAAATGCAGTATATTCGATTGGTATAAAGGTGAAAAAATGCCGAGAAATCCGAATCTGAGGTTAGTTTTTTTTTACGTTATTAGTTTCTTGTATAAATGACGTCATATATATGAGAAACATAAATGATGGCAATCTAAGGCAGTTGAAGTTGTGGCAAAAAGGTGCAATAGCAAATATGTGGTAAAAAAAATTGTTAACAGTATAGAAAAGATAATCATGAGTGATTGGGGGAAATATGATGTTCTGTTGTCAACTTCTTTCATCTGTAAGGCTGAGAATGTTGAACATACACGTCTCATCATAACGAGGCTGAAAATTAATACATTGTTATGAGCTATAGAAGCAAGAGACAATGTACGAAATGTAGCAATTCAGGATGGAAAAGGATGTGCCAGAGTAGTTTAACTTTTTCGGTGTTGTTCGGAGGCCATTGATGTTGCTAAGCACGCAGAAAACAATAATTAAAATCATGTTTTGAGAACGAGGCCACAAGGGACTGCCTTTATATAGCGTTTGTAGCACCAGTGACGTCAAAGAAAAATCACAGGAAAATATTGTGGTATTGTTTAAATTCCTTGTTTATTTTCGATATGGAAACATACAACAGCTTAGTAGCAGGGAAACAGTGAAAATGATCATTTATCACAATGACTTTCACCAAGAAGATTTGTCCCAAGACAAGGGCACTTGCATATCTAATGGTTGTTGTAGAAGGGAAAAGCTATAGGGAAACAGCGAAAATGCTGAATGTTTCAATATCGTCAGTACACCGGTGTTGCAAAGAAGAATCAAGGATGGAAGGAGGGAATACTTGCGGAAGTAAACCTGAAACATGCGGAAGGCCAAGGGTGATATCTCATCGTGAAGAGGCCCGCTTCCTGAGAACATTTCGGAAAATGTGCGTAGAGGGTGAAAATCCAACAGTGAAAGAAGTTATGACAGCAACTCCAATAAGTAAAGGGAGCTACCCACCATATGTTCGCATCCTTAACAAAGCAGGCTATAAAAAACTGCAGCCACGGAAAAAAGGCTTGCTATCAAGCAAAGAATGCAAGAGGAAAGCATTTGCAAGGAAATCACTGAAGGAACGAGATGATACATTTTGGACACATGATGTGGCTTTGTATCTGGACGCTGTATCATTTGTGCATAAGTACAATCCTTTTCGAGAGGCATCGAAACCCAAAGGAAGAGTTTATCGAAAACCAAGCGAGGGGCTGACATATACAACAACTGGATCAAAAGGTTTCCAGGTGGTAGACGCGTTCATGTTGTTGTGGCGATGTCCTATAATCGAGGTGTTGTACTTGCTGAACCATACGAGAAAATGAGTGGCAACTTTTTCGTGACATTTATAAGAAATAAGCTGCCACATGCTTTTGCTGATGCGGAGGTGACTTCGAGAAGAAGTAGGATGGCAAAGATGTTTGTGATGGACAACGACCCGTGTCAGAATAGCAAGGCTGCAAGGGAGGCACTGCAAGAAATTGGTGGGACTGTTGTGAATATACCAGCAAGGTTGCCTGCCCTGAACCCAAAAGAGAACGTTTTTCATAATGTGAAACGAACGTTATACAAGCAAGCCATGGAAAGGAGGATCACCAAAGAATCATACGAGGAATTCTCTTGTAGAATTATGGAGACAATGTTCTCTTTTGACGGTGAACTGATTAAAGGAACAATCGCTACTATGCCAAAAAGACTCAAATGCATTGTTGCATCAGACGGCAATAGAACAAGATATTTATGTAATGTACAGAGTAATAGTATGCAATTCCTAGTATGTATTCTCAATCTTTGTTTACAATTTTGTTTGCTAATTTTCTTGTTGAAATATGAATGTCTTGTTACTATGATATTTAAAAGCTTTGCTCTTACTTTCAAGACAGCTCCATTAAAGTATTTGATACCTGAATTACCTTCGCCATTGTTATGCTTTGTCTCCATGGCTTTATGCAGAAATACATAGCGACGAATTGAATGCCTATTGCAAGAGCAATGCGATCAGCATCGCCAGTTTAACGACAGCCAACGGTGGCCACATCGGTAACCACATATTTCTGGCAAGTTTTCGTACATTTCCTCCACTACATGAAAGTTAGAATTCTCTAAATGAATTGCAAGGTTCCGAAGTCCTTCAAAGTAACTTTTCCATTACCCTATCCTTATGAATATATCGGAAAATGCACTGCTCATGCGAAAACCTCCACGATGGCCAAAAAGATATGAAAGATAAGCTAGATTCATAAAACATCTTTCAATAACAAGAGGACACCGTTAGAATAATCTGTTACATTTTAACAACCAAAGAACATTTACAAGACATCATGTATCAAAAGTTATAGTTTTCCTTGTCGGAATAATTCCAATCAATTGATACAGATAATTTTGTTAGTCGCAGCTAAGAGAGTTTACTGCACAAAAGTCTTCAGTGAAACGGTAACCCTGGACAGCGTGAGGATAATACTACTGCTCAAACAATCGCAGCCTATTTCTCGCGACAATCTACCTGGTCACTTTTGGGGTGTCCCAAGATTACTTTGCAGGGTTAAATCTTGAAGAAACTATATAACAACGATTAACATCAATTTCCCAGCTGTCGCCGAGGTTTTCTGTACTAGTGACAGACACCTGGGGCTAACTCATAAGCTTAACACTGCCATGGAACCACTGCGAGTGCCAAGGTTTTATGTATGACGTCATGTATCTTAAAATAGATTCATAAAGTAACTGCAAATGCCACATTTCTCATCACTGACATCAATTTATTCAGATAACCACAAACTCCATCGACGTCCTCCGTCCATTCCATTCTCCTGTTTCCAATTGCCTCAGACAATCCCTGCCAAAAAACGTTGGAACGAGGCAAAATTTCGTAATTACAGCATAAGAAACTGAGCTACAAATGCCATCTCAATTTCACAGTCCTGCGTCTCCCCTCTTCCCCCCTTCCCCCTGTACAATGTTGATTTTTGTAGACACAACAGTGAGCTATGATATTGCAGCCACGTTTTCGCCAGCAGCAACAGAGTTTTAGAGTAAATCAACATTGTATCAGGGGGAGGGGTAGTTGGAGCGGAGAAAGTATGGAAAATTAAGGTAGCGTTCCAACTAATTTGGCAAGGATTGTACATGGTCGTTTTGAGAAAAGGCAATGTACGAAAAAGAAAAGTATGGCTGAATGATGGCAAAAGCCAGTCGGAATAAAAAACAATGAAGTACACCTTGGAAGCAATTGATAGTACTTTAGCTCGATAGTAATACTTTGTAATTGATTTGGGACTATACGAGAATATATATACCAAACCACTGGCATACAAAAATTCATATACCAAGAAATGTACAATACAACGCTATATATCCAAAAAAAATTTCAATACACAGAAAACAATATACACATTTTTTTATGAAGCACCTGACTAGAGAAGTTCAGTGAATGTATTCAGCCGCACCATTACAAAACAGGAAGCACCTCCACATCTCTAGCCTGCGCCCAGACTCAAACTGATCAAATCAGTAGAGTCTGCGCAACATTGTCCAAAAGCTTGTTCTGCTGACTCAGCAACCTCGTTTTCATTTAAACCGCATGCGTTGCTCCGAAGGAAGTCCATGCCGTGAACGCTCCGCTCGGCCGGTTCATTTCCTTGTGGCGTGGCTTGGATTTACTTTGTAGCTTGGTGTCCTGCTAGATACTTGTGAAAAATAATAAAGTAAGTCATGTCGTGCGTTATTTGTTTCACTGAATTCACAAAAAACAGTCTTGGGACTTTAATTTAGTGGATTGAAAGGGCGACTTCGATGTCAGGAAAGCTTTACAGTGCCTGAACTTCGTTGTTGAAATACGGCCTACTACCGACGACGCAGAGCGTGCATTCGGCATTTGAAACGATTGCACACTGCTCGCTTGAAAGTGGAAGAAATAGAAGCAGATATAAAGCAGAAATACACATCTGGGGCAATGAAAGGATTGCTGTTAAATCAAAGACCGCAAAAAGACTGCTGGCTTTTGAAGAAGATCATTCTGATTCTGCCAGTGTGAAGCACCCATTTGTACCAGTACCTTAAGTTGCTGTCATCAGTGTCAGTAGCAAGGACAGTGCAGTGACCCCAGACAATATCATTGATAGATCATCTGTGCCATTGAGTCCAATGGTGAGTCGAAGCCAAGTTATTGCTACACCTGCAAAGAGGGTTACTGTCAAGAAGAATGGCTCACCCTATATCTGCTAGCACACCAGCTAAAAGAAACAAATCTGATCCTTGGGTTGATGACTGCAAAACAAGGGCATATGTAACGGTTGTTTGGCAGTCTGTTGTAAAACAAAAACAGCTTCCAGATGATCTTACAGCAGTTGGTGCAATGCTATGAAGAGGAACCTACAAGCAAATAGCTACTTCTGTTTGGAAACATCAGACATTGCGTGGTTTCCTCATAGAAATTTTTCTGAAAGAGATCTACAAGGAATGCCAGCAGCTTTGTCAATTGAAAGAAAAGCCTGACAACTCTAAACAAGCCATCAAAGTTTTAGAGCACTGCCCAGACAAGAAACGAACCTCCCTGAAACCAAGCTGTCTGCGTTTAACAAGCAAGGAAGACATAACCAGGTTAAACCTAGAAGAATTCGATGCAATAACTTTTTATAGAAACAGGGTGATATTAAATTAAAGAATTGTTGTCTCATGGCCCAGTATCTACCTTTGCCAATTTTCAAGTGCAAAGTATGGAAATTGCAAAAAGTACTATGCGAGTTGCTGTTAAAATTATGCTTGGGGGCTTTCCAAGCTTGATTTATGTCCATTTGTTTGTATCAACTAGAATGTACTATCATGTTATGCATTTTCCATGTTTTGTTTGATACTAATGTAATACTGTTCACAGTACAAAAACTAGCCTGGATGTGATCTAGATTTACTAAGGTCACAGCTCGGTTTATGTTTGCTAACATTTACAGATGTTCTTGGTCTAAAAGAAACAACAGTCCAAACCAAGACCTAGGCTACTTTTTATAATGAACAATACTATAGGTATGAAATTTTCTGAAATTAAATGTTAAAAGCCTGGTAATGTTTCTACATAATTAAGATTTCTTTTTAAAATAATGTAAACTGTTAGTTAATTTAAGTAGATATATTAAGTAGATTATCCTTAGATATATTCCAAGTGCTCTTTTCAGTATATATGCAATGCATTCTAGAGGTAGGTAACTAGAGAGTTTATTTACTTTACTTTCAAAATATCATTATTGTTGTAACTAATTTCAGTTTGTAACAATTATGTAATATTTAAAATTGCAAATGCTAGTTAAGGTGTCTGAGTCATGCCACCTTTCCAACACTTCTAGTGTAACATATATCAACATCTTGGTGAGGGTTGTGAGAAAAATAATCCCATCCATTATACAATTTAGTGGGCTCATCTGAAAGTTTTGGATATATGAACTGAGTTGGTTGGCAAGCTGGCTTGATTGACTCGCTGCTTTTAAACAAGAATTAATGTATCCAATTAAGGTAAGAAAATGGAGGCATGTGCGAGAAATCCTGTCTTGAGGCAGTCAAGTCTGCCTCTGGTTCTGTAGGTCGTGGGGATGAAATTTTCAGGGGCTATAATTATGAACTATTGTACACTATTCGAAACCCCATGTACTGCTGCCTTCATATTCTTACCTTAAAGTTCTTGAAATATTTCAAATAAATCCTAAAATACACTTTGAAGGATTTGAAATGGTTTTAAATTACATGCTGGTAAACATACATAGTTCCACTGAAAAGCTGATCCCAGTAAGAAAGTTTCTGACAAGTCATTCCAGAATCAAATATTCATATTTGAAGCGTGTCTGCTAAATGCCATCAAGCCAACAGTTCACTTAGCTGTCCATCTTTAAAGCTGCAGTTGTGTAGCTTTGTGTTAAGAAATAAAGATTGCTCGTTTGCTTTCTAATATTACATGTACTGCATTACAGGCAACAATGGGATTTTTTGTGTGAGGATAGTCAATAGTGTGAGTCATTGGAGCAGAATTCTATTCAGTTGTCCTCAGATCTTTTACCATCTTTTTCCTCTAAATAATCTTGAGCGATCGGGATGGATTGAAAAATCAGGGACTTTCCATATCGAGTAGGAGCACTGAAATACAGATGTTTTCCATGAAAAACGCCTCGTAGAGCCTTCAGCTGGTCTTCAAAGAGCGTTCCGACACCAAAGATAGATCTTATGTGGTGCAAACTTTGATCCACAAGATTACCGCGCGCAAACACAACAAAATCCCATGCGGCCGCTCAAAGAAGAAAACAATAGCACGTTGGGATTGACCAATCATATCGCCTGCCAAAAAATTGGCAGGTGATTTGATTGGTATAGTAGACAAAAGAAACAAAAAAGAATTGAAGAAGTCATGAAACGAAAAAGAGGCCATAACAAGCTTTTGGACGTAGTTGCGCAGACTCTACTGATTTGATCAGCTTGAGTCTGGGCGCAGGCTACACATCTCAACAAATTTTCACTTTGCCTGCCTAAAATACTAACTTTACTAAAACGCGACACTAGCAAAAACAATGTGACATCTTATTGAAAACTAAATCAAGTGTATCTTTAAATTCAATTTAATTCAATTCAAATTCAATTCAAATTTATTGACAGAGCTTATCTATGCTTGGGTTGCTAAATTAAAGTTTTAAAAGTAACATCAGCATCAATTTATATAAGCTACAATAATCAATTACAGCTTTCATACAAATCAGTTACATAGCATATAAAAAAACCAATATGAGCTACTAATTTAGACAAATCAGCTCCATTGTCAATTTCATACATAAATTCTTTTTTTTACTTTAGTATTTTTTTTATTTTTTTTACCAAGCAGGATCTGACAATGATATTGTAAAACAATGCCCAACATAGAAATATGTATAATAGAAGAATAATCAAGGATCTAACAGCTAATTTAAGTTAAATTTTTTATATAGCAATGAAATAATAAACAAAATCTTATATTTATTCCTATATAGTCTTATTTAGTCAAATATTTATTAAGTATCAGGTTTTAAACCATAAAGAAGCAAAAAAAGAATGATTTCATACCTGGGAAAATTGTGTAAGACACTTTTTGATGCATTTATTTATGATTACTTCTGTCCATTCTCTCTTGTGACGAGCAACCTTTGAGAGTTTTGATGTTGGATCTCCAGACTTACCTGACAGATTTCAACATGGAAAACAAGAAAAATGGATATCTTATTTTCTAGCTGTTCAATAAATCATATTTATCTGGTATAGAGACAGTACTACTTTTCTCCCTGCTGTTCCTCTGGCTGGCACCAGTAGTGTTTGTTGAGGTGTTTCCTCACTAGGTTCATCTGCAGTCTGAAATGTGGTGTCAAGATCCATTCCTAAAACGTAAAATCAAACACTGCAATACATACATCTGGAATCATTCCTGCCAACACATGGAACTCATACGTGGAAAAATTTAAGATAATTTAGGGTATATCTGTTATATGTTTGGGACTGGTAGGAGAACTTTTATCTATAAGGTACAAGGCTTAGGATTTGTATACCAACCCCCATAAACCCTTTACCTCTGCAGAAGAAATGTTCCATTCTATTGTAATAATGTAACTCCTCATATTATGACTTTTGGAATTCTATTGTCTGATGCTTGATTTATCCATTTACGGTATTAAACACATAGGTGTAGTGAATAATCTTTTTATTTACTAAATACACTTATGAGATGTGAACAAGCTTCTCTTGAATTTTTGTTCTAGTGATAAGGAAATACAGCAATGTTTTATATGTACATACATGATTATCATTTTTTCGCTGTACCTAATTTCTTTCCTTATATGTGAAGCTGTATTTGCATTTTTAAATCAACTTAAAAGCTTATAGAAAGTCTAAAACATTTTAGGAGTCCTTGCAATTTGCATATAAATACCTCAATGAGCTGGACATAATCGTGCTTGAATACCCTAAAAGAATATGTGATGAATTGTGATGATGACTCTATATTGTAATGTAAAATGATAGCTTTAGGATCTACAATGATCGTTGTAGCAAAGCTATCACATTGGAGTTTGCAATTTAGAAAAACCATATGGAGGTAACAAAAGGTGTATGTTTATTTATTGTTTCCTCCTCATTTCCCACTGTGTTTTTTAACTTCAGTCCAAATCCAATGTTAGAAATGTGGTTTTCACCCAAATTCCTCTGCCCAATAAATATAAAACGGTGAGATATGGATCAGCATTGTAACAATTTATATGCAGAGAATTGCCTTTCGGTAAACTCTTCTACTTCTAGGTGTCAGCTTCTTTAAAGTTTTTATGCGATCCTAGCATATCTTCTGTAGAAAGAAAAAAGATAATCACAAAAAGTTCATAAAAAAGAAATGCATGTGACTTGTTGCCTAAAACATGGCATCATCCTTTACTTCTTAGCGTATCCAGTTCCACAGATTTGAATGGTACTGTGATGCTTTCCATGGCGTTTCTTGTTTTCAGTCCACCACCAGCTAAATGGAAGATACACATTTCCATTTACATCTAATTTTCATGTTTTTATAGTGCTTTTAATGAAACAGAGCTGGTTTTAAGATGGAGAATATTAAGGTCTTACTATTTGCAGTAACAATTGCAAACACGAAAGTGTAGCACTCCTATGGCAAGGGAAGGTCACCAAAATCAGATAAACCCGGTTTTTTGCAGAAAACTGAGTTTTTCTCAGAAAAACCTGGTTTATGGGCAGAAAAACCTGGTTGATCTGAGAAAAACTAGTTTTTTCTACAAATGGTGACATTTTGTTGAAAAACTGGGTTTCTCAGAAAAACCAAGCTTTTCAGATAAACTGGGTTTTTCAGAAAAACACAGTTTTCCTTAGCTGCTGGAGCACTTCAGAAATTTAGTTTATATGATTTCGGTGATTTCCTTCTGACCAACGACAACCTATTCCAGTCAAGACCGACAACTTATAAAATTGAATTTTATATGACGAGATTGACTAGTGTCATCTCCTGTGTGCTTTGTTCCTAGTTGTTAGCCCATAATTCGTTCCCAGTGAAACAGAAAGAAAGAAATCCAACCTTTTCAGGCAAGAACTTGGTTTACATGACGCGAAAGTCACAGAGCAAGATTCCCTCACCAACAAATTAACAAAGAAACTCGGCTGTCATTCTGAAAAGAAACGAGATTTCAAGATAATAGGCAAAAACTTTCGAACCACGATATTCATTTTCTAATTTAGATAAACTGGGTTTTTCAGATAAACTGGGTTTTTCAGATAAACTGGGTTTTTTTAGATAAACTAGGTTGTTCTGATAAACTGGGTTTTTCAGATAAACTAGGTTTTTCAGATAAACTAGGTTTTTCAGATAAACTGGGTTTTTCAGTAAAGTAGATTCTTCAGATAAACTGGGTTTTTCAGATAAACTAGGTTTTTTTAATGAAAATTAAGTTTATCAAGCTTATTTTGTTTAAAATCTCTAACCAGAAAATGTATCTTTTTATCGTTACAACACTTTTTGGTGTGGTTATTGCGCCTTTGCCAAACAGATCAGACAGAGCCAGTCTTGCTACAGCTGATTCAGTACTTCAGCGCATAAATCATAGCTTTCATGGAACTCAAACGTCGCTGATCAATTCAGATGGAGCATCAATGAATTCTGCTTTGAGAACTGTTCGTGAGTTACAAACGAACCTTTTACGTATTAGGCCATTGGTTGAACCCGATAATTTCAGTAGTTTGGAAAATTCTCTGAATGCAGTAAAGAACCAAGTAAACATCTAGATAAATTTGTTAAGAGATACAGCCCCACCACAAGAGCAACAAGCATCAAACACAAACTCAGATGCTCACAGAAGCACACCACACTTCAACATTCATTCTGATAGACTGAATCATTTCTTAAACATTGGCCTCAACGTTGGATACATTGCAAGAAATTCAAACAGACAATTTGGTAGTAGCGTTCACTACAATACTATTCTAGATGTATGCGACACAATAACATAACACCTCCGCGACAACGCTTTACTCAGATCAACGACGCCAATCTCGAAGTTATTTTGCATAGGCTCAATGAGCAATACCCAAGTTCTTGAGCAGGTGAATATTGAGTTTACTGCATTCTCGCAATCCTCCAGTTAACATCCAGAAGGACCGTTGTAGACGAATTTTGTCTGCCGTTGATCCAGAAGGGACAGCAAGACGATGGGCACAAGCAATTGGAAGAAGACAGTACAGTGTACCCAGGCCTAACTGGATCTGGCACCTTGATACTAACCCTACCTGGACTGGGCGTTTTTGAGCATCGTCAGGGGGGCTAAGTTAGCCCCCCTCTTATATCTGGTAAGAGCGAGAAAGATGGAATTTGGCCAAAATATCTTTGTACTCATATTATTTGGAACTGCAAGGTTTTGTTGATATCCAATGCATTATGACGTCATTATGACGTAATAATCACTTTTCCACTTTTTGACATTTCTACCTTTACCTTGAATTATTTGACTGATAATCACTACTAAACTATTGGAAAACCCATTTTGACTGTTCTAATCACACTAAAACACATTTTGCTACATTTCTGAAAAATTTCCTATTTTTCTATAGAAATACTACGCATGCGCAGTAGAAAACTGTCATTATTTTTGTTCATATTGGTTTCTTGAAGTAACTTTTGATGGAAAAGTATAACTAAGTCACCAATACACTGATATTTGCGACGATAAATTTAATTAACATCATTAGAGCATAAGAAATGATAAATAATGCTGATGTCAGCAATATTTTAAAAATAGAATCCAAATGCATTTCACAAAAACAGGTTTTATTATCTGGTGTCATCTGATATTGGTTTGCTATTGCCCAAGTTTCATGAAGATATCAATTTTATCAAAGACATTAGACCGAATTCCGTTGGTCCTATAGTGACAATTTTCAATATGGTCGCTATGGTGTTGGTTCATTAGTAACCATGGAAACTACCACATTACAACGTCCGCATATATTTTTTAGGAAAAGTCAAGAACATTCGTCCACTTTTTTTCTGTGCATTTTGAGATCTGTAAAGAAGAACTGTAGGAGGATAGCCCCCCCTTGGTCCAGATTGGGCTAATCATGCCCTAATAAGGTAGGATTTGGACATAAGCTTAGCTACCTTTCCTTATACAGCAGTGGTTTACGTAGCTAAAGTTTTAGACAAACACTAATCTTAAACGGGTCCATAGCCATAGCTCAAAAACGGTAAAACATGATATATAAACATGACTTGTTTATATACGACTACAAGACTTGGTAAAAATGACAACAATGTTGAGTTTGTCGTCTGCTCATCTGCATTATTGAAATGGTAAAATTGCAAAGAGTAAAACCCAATTTTCTTGTTTTTTTTTCGAGATGGAACATTGTAGTACACGATGGGATTGACGGTTCTTCGAGGTTGGTGGCACATTTAAGAGCTACGACTGACAATTTCGCAGCTTCAGCATTGAATGTCTTTGTTTCGGGACTAAGAGAATTTGGGGTTCCAAGTCGAATAGGAGTAGATGATGATTCAGAATCTACTTTTGTTCGGCCTTTGATGAACTTTGGAAATTGGCAGAGAAGAAACAGTGCCATCATTGGAGCTTCAGTTCATAATCAACGGACAGAAAGGCTGTGGCGTGATGTTTTCGCAAAAGTTCTTGACAAGTATTACAAACTGTTCTACCATATGGAAGATCATCATGTATTAATCTTGGAAAATGATATACATATGTATTGCTTGCATTATGTATTAGTGCCACAGCTTCAAAGAAATTTGACGCAGTGGGCATCAGTACATAATAACCATTGCATACAAACGGAACATCATTGAACTCCTATGCAGCTCTGGTTTACAAGGAATTTGAGCAGAACAATACAGCAATGAACAACCTTTTCAGAGGAAATCTAACTGAATTCAGTCAAACAGTTGCCGCATTCATGGATACAGCAGAATGAACGGAGCCTGCAAATATTTTTGTTGTGCTACCACGTGTAGCCAGACCTTTGACAGATTCGCAATACGATGTCTTACTAGAAATTGTTGATGTTCTCGCTCCGTCTCAAAGTAATGGTATTGATATTTATGGAAGAGCAGTTCGATATGTAATGGAATGCATTCAATAACAAATATTCTGCCCGTCTTTGTCAAGGACAACTTTGTGTAGGCTGTGACTGTTTCCTCTTAGAATTTCTAGTAAAATTCTGAAATCATTAAAGTTAGCTTTCCAGTTTGTGTTGTTTTGGCATTTTCTTTCCTCAAAGAGATTTAACTCCCAGATCTTCAACATATTGATATTTTGCTTGTAAACATATTAACTGACTCCTGTCTCCTTCACTACTTATTTTGGAAGATTTTCAAGCCCTTCCACTCCTGCTGAGTTCTGCCCTTATTAAATTGTGTGCAAGACTCAAAAAAATATAGTTCACTAATTGTAGACTTAATAACCCGTCACTGATGAAGTTGCTACTGAGAGTTCCTTAGCTCTGTTAGGATTGAATGACTATGGAATGCAATTAATCCAACAAAGGAGGATCCCAATTTCAAGCTCGAATAGAAGGAAAAAACACAAAGTCTATATAACAAAAAGTCCATCTCAACAAAACAATTAAACATTTTGAACAAGGTTGTAGAAATTATCATCAAATTACAGAATCAGAATAAAAAATGCAGTAAATTTTTACCCTATATCATTGTAGCTAACTGAGTTATTGGAAATGAAACAAAACAGTTTTATTTTTGGCATCAAAAGTCAAACTGCGAAGACAAGTTCTCAAACAATATCAAACCTGGTCCACAACTGTGGATTAGCAAGGAGATTGTCCATTACGCTGTAAAATTTGGGATATGTCAGAAAATACCTGGACAAATGTATGGAGCAATGGGGGGCAAAAATAATCCGTCGTCGGAGGTGCTGTTTGCCATCGGAGGAGCTGTTCGCCGTTGGAGCTCTATGATTGATCGTGATATCTCCAGTCCCGATTTGATCTATCGGGGGCGTGCCTTGTTTTATGTCCGGCCCTGATTGAGCTATTGGGGCAGCACTTCGTTATCATGTACGGTCCCGATTTGAGCTATCGGGGCCGCGCCTCATATTCTTTTTGCACTGGAGTCGATTTGCTTTGTATCTGGAGAAGCAAGATGAAAGGGAGGTGTTGAAGAGTCCGAACCCCCAATGAAGCTGATCCTGACCTGGCAAAATATATATGATACACAGATATATCACCATGTTTCACTATATTAAAAAAATCGTGCATACTTCACCAATAAACAATATTCAACATTCACCACACAGGATACAGTGCATACACAACTATTTGCAGACACATTAATTATACTGTTTAAGTTTAAGCTTATGACAGTTATATGCAACTCCGGGAAAACTCTTGGGAGTGGAAGACCAACTGAAATAAATCTAATACAGACAGAGATAACACGATGTCAGATCGACAGAAGCACAGAACTGGATGCAACTCTTTTCTTTTCTTCTGCAGCAAGCGATTTTTTTTCTGAATAGCATGTGCAAATGAATGGAGAGAGTGATAACATGTATGAAAGCCAGAATTTCTACATCAACATCGGAATTCTTTTCAAATCTCCTCGATATTGTTTCCCTGCCTGGCAGGCTGAATTTAATTGGGATAACGTCAGCTGCTTGGGCATCTGGTTCTTGCGTTGTTTTACGTTTGCAAGCATCTCTTAACTGAATGTAAGAGCATTAAGTAAGTTCAAGTAAAAATGCAGTAGAACCAAATTTTGGTAAGGCTAGGAGTAAAAGTTACATCGCTGTATCAAGCAAATGATATTAAAAATATATCGATTGAATGATTGGAAATAAAGCGACAACCTTTTCTCGTCTTTCCATTTGGTCATTGTTCTCTGTTATATACAGTTCTTCCGACACAGCTACATGTTGCAGAGTATCATGCTGTAAGGAAAAAATTCAAATGTTTTAGGTGAACGGATCAACTGCTGTTAATGAAATGCATGCCCAAATTATTGACAATAGCACATTGAGTGCGATCGATCATGACAAATGTTCCTGATAGCTTTGGCAATAATAATTTGTATTAGATAGCAGGGGCCAAAAGGCAAAGTTATTAAAGAAAACGTTACATTCTTCCTATTTGACTTTTTCAAATCAATCTTAACAGCACGTATAAGATGTGTCTAATTTTATCGACATCAGAAGAACTACTATTTTCATGGTATTTTATATCTCGTAGGAGGCAAGTTTATTTCAAACGGTCTCCTATCAAAAATTGTGCCTGGCAGTGCGGAGATATCGGTTATGCGGAGAGTGCATGAGCAAAACAGGGTTCGGTTATGCAATCAAAGATATGCAATTGTCGACATAAATCAGTTTAGTTAGAGGCAAAATCGCTGGTAGAAAATAATGAGTCAAAACTGTTTCAATGATGTGTTATGCTGCCTTGATTAGCGTATGAAAAAGCTCCACTGTTACAAAGTGACGTGAATGAGATGGTCATAGTAAGCATGGGAAATGAGTATGGTTTGATTGTATGCAAGTATGGTTTGGGGAAAGACACTGTTAGTGACCGTGAAGACACCACTTTTCACGGAGAGTGACCTTTGTATGGAAGGGAGATTAGTGACAATGAGCTTGGTGTCAATGACAGTAGCTTAATACGGATGAGTTAATCTTTTGGGTGCTTAGAAATGGAAAGAGATACCTAGACCTTAATGTGCAGCTGGCTCTTAGGTCCCTGTCCTCGGTTGTTCTTTAGTACAATTGCTCTACCCTGTTCCTTGGACCTTTAATGCCTGACTGACTTCAGGTGTGGATTGCAAATTATGTTAACTCTAGTCTAAGTAACGGTAAGTATGGGTCACATGATGTTTTAGGTGCTTAGTATGCAAGGAGATCTTATTCCTTATTGTGCAACTGATTTCAAGTCCTCATAGGCATTGATTGCGAAATAAACCTTATTTTCAATGACAGTAGGCATGGGTCACTTGAAATTTTGGGTGCTTATTATGCAAGGAAACCGTAATCCTTATTGTGCAGCAGGAGCCAAGTCCATGAAGGAATTAATTGCAAAATAAACCTTAGTCTCAATGACAGTAGGTACTAATTGCTCAGTCATTTCGATGCTCTGTATGCAAGGGTAACTAAACTTTAGTTCTTCAGTTGCTGTGCCCTTTCCTTGGCCCTTCAATGTTTTATGGACTCAGGCCTGGGTTCATAGAAGCCAGGCAGGGGAAACCTTATTTGATGCGTCTTCAGTAGGGTTTTATTCCAGTTGCTCTGACCTTATCCTTAGGGCAGTAATTGTCCCTTTTTGTATTCTCGGTGTTGATCTTTTTCCTATTCCTCAATCCCATTCTTCATTTCTCATGTCGTTGAACCATGTTTTGAGAGCAGTGCCAGTTGATGAAAACAACTTGTCAGCCTCCCGTGCAGTCTAATTACTTGTCAAAATGTAAATACTCAAACAGAATAGGTTTTTTCAGGGCCATTCTTGCCTAGATCAATTTTGGGTTAGCCCCAATTACCCATAGAAGCGACAGCAGAAACTTGAAAAAGAAGGTTCCATAGCTAAACTACACCGGGGCGGGTGGGATCTTTTTCCTATTCCTCAATCCTGTACCTCAATACTAATGTCATAGATCCATGTTTTGTGAGCAGTGCCAGGTGATGAAAACAACTTTTCAACCTCTGTTGCAGCCCACTTCTTTGCCGAAAATGTGAATACTCAAATGAAAGTGTTTTTGCAGGGACATTCTTGCACCTGGAAATTGTAATTGTAAATGAAATTTCAGGAGATGAAGCCAAAGGGAAATGATTTTGATTAGAAACAGAACGAAAATATTGTGAAATGACTTTAGAAGAAATTCTCAAAGTAAACTTTAGACTTTCGTCTGGAAGACATCCAAGAGGTTCCCTGACCTTAAAAATAGTATACAAATCTTGTTCCAATCACGGGATTCCCATTAATTTCGAATGCTTTATTTTGTCAATTTGGTTTTACTGGAAAATAAATTAGAACGACATATATACACGTTTTTTTTATAAGAAACCTGGCTCGGGGCCTAGTTCTAAAAGTTTCTTAATTTTTGGCCCAATTTTAGTTCTAAAAGTTTCTTAACAGTTTCTTAATTAATTGAAATAAATTGCAGTTAAAACAACAAAAAAACTTCTGTGGGATACACGGGATACAGTATTGCTTACAGATGCGAGAAATCGCATGGAAATGCTTGAGATTTAATTACTCCCTCAACAAATGTGAATTAATATGTTGGAAAACAGATGCAAAAATGTCTACAGTTTCTTAACTTCTTCCTCCTAGTTCTAAAAGTTTCTTAACTTTTTGGGTGTTTAGTTCTAGGTTTCTTATAAACCGGTTTCTTATATAAAATAAAAACTTGTACGTAATAGAAACGAAATAGAATGATTTTTAGTATTTTTTTGGGGAAGAAAATTATAGGAAATAAATGATTTTAGTCTTCTTGACTTGCCTTTCCTTTTTACAGAAATGTTTGTCAATAAAATAAAAGAAATAAACAAAAATAAAAAGTAACCATACTCTCATGAGGGGAATCGATCCCCTGAACTCGTTGTTTCCAAACAGGATAACAAACAGGCCGCACTAATCAAAGTGTCGAGGTGTGAAGAAAAAGAGATTAATCCCGCGGCGAACACCTCGTTCTTTTGTTTTCATTGGCACCAGACTACCCAGATCAAAGAAGGGTTATCCCCAATTACCCCAATTACTCAGTATGGACGTGTCCTGGTAATGTTCAAACGCATCATTCATTAATAATTGTCTTCTTAACAACACCAGTGCGAATAGTTACGTCATGATCATCATCAGTTGTTTCTGCAACGTCAAGAACATTTGTTCCTCCTAGATATTTGTCGACATCTTCCTCAACCAGAAAAATTCTGCCAGATCTTATACCCCATTGTTTCAGCAAACAATTACTGGGTCTTGCCAGGAAATAATCCCTATTTCCAGTGTCAACCAAAAGGAAATCATCCCCAATGCTTTCTTGAGATGCAACTGTGGTGTATACATCACTTGGCTTGAAGTCATTTGTGAAACAATGTTTCATTGTTTTGCTGCTGCTTATGATTGTCAGCTCAGTCATTTGTGTTGGAAATGCGAGATGGTGGTTGTGGGTTACAGTGGTTACTGTGAGATAAGAATGTGCGAATGGAGGTGACAATGATGTAGATCCAGCTAATGTTAATGATGCTGATGTGGTTGCAAGCGGTCTTGACGTGGATTCGTGTACATCTAATGTATTTAATGGAACTATGGCTGATGTGGTTGCTGCTGTTGCTGATGTTTATGAATCTGCTGTTGCATTGAGTGGGATATTTTGCAATGAATGTTCAAGAAAATCTGGGTTGAAAACGTCTTGGCTGACAAGGACAGAGTTGTGTTCTGGTGACTGGTTGAGCAATTAAAGAACGGTATCACCACCTCCAGCATTGAAAGACTGTTGAACAATGAATACTCCCTGGAAGTGTAGCTCCCATAAAGTTCTTGCATCTCTCCTTTCTACTATTTGTTAAGTCTTTCTTTTGTCCATTTTGTACAAGTGAAAAGGCCGTCGACCAAGCCGAGGGAATATGTCATATACTGTTTCTGTTACTTGGTTTACACTTAGGTGGATTGAAATGCTCATTGCTTTTGAACGGTTTGTTTGGGCATTGAAACACTGATGTAGGAATCCAAAAATTAATGATATAGGCAAATCAGTGAAATGTGAACAAGGAATGGGCAATGAACAATGGATAAGGAATAATGTGTAATATTGGAACAAGGCATATTTTCCAAGGAAGAAGGCCTATTCCAGCGATTTTCTAATTAGACAACTCTAGTCCTTTCATTTTTACCCCAAAGAAATGTCATACACGTATTTTGTTCCATAAGGACTGATATTCATTTGAGGACTGATACCCCACAACCCAGGGGTACTTTACTGTTCAAATGACTGGTGGCCCTACCGAAAAATCGTGGTAACCATGTATAGGAAAAAAACTAAAATTTTTAACCATTTGTAACTAAATAATTTATAAATAATTTATTCTTAAGTTGGAATTTCATGAAATTAATACTACATGATATTCAACTCAAGTGAGATATATCATGTAAATATCATGATGATATGGGTTAGTATCTCTGAATAAATTGACTTTAAAACTTTACAGTCCAAAAACGTACTGTAACAAAATAAGCAACTTTATACCCTTACGTAATCCTTACGCAACAAAACAGAAAAATCAATAACTCATTCTTTCAGTCAAATGATATTCAAAATGTCCTCAATCCTGCTCAATACACTTTTCTAATATGACTGACCATACATTAATGGTCGTGACAATTTTACTCTGGGATAATGATTCTCCTTCACGCACGATTGCAGTACAGTACGCAATGATGGAATAAACAGCTGGTTTTTGGACATCATGAATTTAATGTCCCATTGCGCCGAGATGGAAGCTCTTATAACCAACATATTTCTACACGATATCGCACTTGACTTCAATATTACCTGGTATAAAATTGATAAAATTACTCCTTGAGAAAATTTATTCAGAAATTATTTACCTAAGGGGGTCCCTTTTTTTGGGCCACCCTGTATATATTTTACTACCCATGTGTAGAGCAAAAATCAACCCTGTAAGGAAATATGCGCTGAAAAGTTGCCCATTTGGGCAGCACGTCTACTATAACGAACAAAGGAAGTACCCCCCAGGCCCTGCAATTTATTTTCCACACTTCTTGACCCATGCAAGTTACCCCTTGGGTTTATTGGTGTTTCATCTCACTTACGATGCTTTGGAAAGATACAATTCTTTCCTTCAACTCCCAGACAACCTGTCTTCATTAATAAATGACGTCAATGAAACATGCAGTATTTCATAGTGCAAATTTGTCCATTCAGCAGGTTGTACATCCAGACAAAGTTAATTTTACTCCTGGAATGGAAGCTACATTGTGTAGCAGAAAATTGAATTTTTCTATTTATTACACGTAATTTAGATTTCAGAGTTTTTTTAATAGCTAAACTTCTGATATATTTGATGTTTTGAATGTTTTTTAATTTTGCCCCCGCTTTGAGGGTCTGGTAAAAATGCATTATTATAAATACGTACATCTATGCGTCAGAATGATGTTTCCTTGTACTTACAAAAACCTTGATCCATGTGTTGCTTCACTAAACCACGTGTGGTTATTCCAAAATTGGGAAGAGTCGATGCTTCTGGAAGATGGTATAGTTTTAGTTTTACGACTTTTGCTTGTGGTCCACATAAGTCTTTCTTTCATCTGGCACCGTTTTTGTGCATGATTTGCAAATGTCTAATAGTTTCCATGTTTGAAATTGCATCAGATAGCAGAGTTTCAAAATCAGTACTATCCCCAACATTTGAGGCTGCAGAATTGTTCATGGCAAAAAATTGTTCTCTCAAAATATTGATATGCCATAAACAACATGACTACAAGAACTACACCGAAAAACTAAATTTTGATGCCTGTCAGGGCACAGTGACAGTGATTCGTTTCTCAAACAACGAGTTTTTCTACAGTGTAAGAATTGCTGAAAGAAATTCATTTCGTTTTGTGTCAAATATTGAGATATCTTTCGGGGATACAAACTAGCGTTTCGTTGTGTGAAAATCAAAATATAAACTAAGCAAATAAATATTGTAGATGAAACACTTGGCAATCTCGTCATATAACATTCAATTTTACAAAAATCACAGTTTTTAAATTTCAGGCATCGTCGGCATCAACATTCGTTTTTCAGTAGGGCACCTAAATCAGATAAGCTTGTCTGAAATGCTCCATTATTCAGAACAACTAGGTTTATCAGAAAAACCGGGTTTTTCTGAAAAACCCAAAACTAGGTTTTTCTAACAGATAAACTGGGTTTTTCTGAGAAAAACCGGGTTTATCGGATTTTGGCGAATTTTGCTTGCCATACACTCCAAATAATATATCAAAAGAGTTACAGAACTGTAGCTACAATGTTGAAAGTTTTTGATCGTATGTACACTGTTATATATTTTGTAAATCATGGTAACTGAAATGCTGTCGTGATTTTGTAACTATATTGCAAGAAAATGACAATTACCTATACTTCTTTCTTTAATGCAGTCACGTAATAATGAAAGCTGAATTAGCATTATCCTGTAGATGTTGCACAGCAGTAACAGACCCTCATATCTTATAAAGATCATGCTGCATTTCTCATTTTCTCAACTGCAATAAATAACAAATATTCTCTTCTAGGAAAATACCAGAGAGCCTTGGTACATGGCAAGGGAAATTTCTCAAAACGTCTGATGTATTTGCTTGGAATGTAAAAATGACATAGTCCATAGATCATAAACCACATGGTCCGTTTCCAGCAGGGAGCGCCGAAGGCGCGGGAGGGGAAACGACCACAGTATTGCGCGTCCGAGCTTTGATGCGCTAATCGAAAACGAGGCTAGAAACAACCAAGGAAAGAAGGGCGGGAAATCCAAGAAAGCAACGAACGTGAACGAAGACAGCCTTGGTGGATATATGGAAAACGTTTTTAATCTTCAATGCTTTATTTTGGCATACGCTCTTGCTGTGTTTATTTGAAATAAAAACAGTAGAAGTAGCAGCCTGCATTGCTCAATGAACCGTATCCTGTCTGGAATGAATGGAAAAGAGCAGTCTTCATTGAATTCGGCTTTGGCCTAAATCAAAAAAGAAACCGAAACCCTCCAACTATTATGAACTTTCACTCAATTTCAAAACTACATAGACTGCAGGGCAGGATTGATACCAATATTAAATAAACCCTTCCTTTTATTGAATAAAAGAAAGAAAGAGTTCAGACGCTCGATTTTAAAACAACACAATAATATCTTATTATCAACATTTATAGATAATCAACAATTTTGAACTTGTTTTCAGATACATAGCTACACAATAAGATAAAAATAAATTACTAGTATCAAACTTCTTTCATATCAGTTGATTTGATAGGATAAGATACCATTGATGTTATAAGTATAAGAATATGCAGTCATATTTCTGTTACCACCACACAGTTGGTGTCGAAGGCTGAAAAAATACTCCACTATCTTGGTTCAGCCGTTTTGGAATTATATATGAATCACCATATACTTCCCTGAAATCCTATGATGTGATATAACATACCAGTTCTTGAATGCATGAGATGGTTAGCTTTTGAGAAAAAAAGTTTAATAGTTTGAAATGTGTTCAGTCTTCCTAATCAGCAATATTGCCTAATCTGATAATTTTTTGAAGCAACAATAGTTTCATGCGAAAAATGCTTCACAAAAAGATTTTTGGATCAGCCATATAATTTTTCTAAACATTTTTTTACTTGCCAAAATGCAAACTTTTACTAACTAATTTGGGCATTCCTTCTCTGCATTGCTCTGGTTGTAAGATCATTGAAGAACTTTACACCTTCAGGCTTGATTTCACGTGGCTTTTTGAAAATTTCCTCTTTCTGCTTCCAATTAGCAATTTTAGCCACAATATGGCGAGGTTTACTGCGATCACTTGGTCTGCCAGGTTTGTTAGCTACTCTGTGGCATCTCTCTATATTAATTTCTTCATCGATTCCCAACTTATCTTTTATCAATCTTTTCACAGTAGTTTCCGTGTCGTCCCATGACTTTTCATCTTTACTTTCAGGCACACCAACAATTTTCAAATTATTCCTTCTACTCTGAGCTTCCAGATAGTCCTGCTTGTCTTCCAAGGCTGAAGCATTTTTCAACGCCGTTGACAGCTGAGATTCAGTGGATGACAATTGCTCTTCCAAGTCATTCACCTGTTTCATCTTATCTTCACATTGAGCTTGGGAAAATTGTAGCCTTATTTTTAAGTCAGACAGTTCTTGTTGAATCATTCTCACATCATTCTTGACATCTTCAAACATTACTTTAATTGCATTAGTGAAGCTTGTTGACTGTGTATGTAAAAGTTCTCTAACCACCTCCATAGTTACGAATTCATTATTGCGCTTCGACATCGTGCATGGATGGGCCTAAGTCTAGGCCTAAGCCAGCTACTGATTGAGTAAATATCAAAAGTTGAATAGGAGCGTATTGCTGATTGAAACTGAACATTTAATTTTAATAAAAAGACATTGCTACTAATATTAAGGGTTAAAATTTGATACTTTACAGTGAAAATTGCTGTCTGTAGCAAAATATAAGTCGGCGTGCAGAAACACATGTCTTCCATCCGCCATGACACTCCCTATGATCAATGTCCTTCTATTCATGCAATTCTCTCATAAGTTATATTAATACTTTAAAGTGAGTCGTATAAGTGAACGCAAGATTAATTTACCCCAAAGTAGTTTGATTCTTTGCTGCCATTTTCTTCAACCTTGTTTGTTGCATTGCATTATGAGCAAGAGTTGCGATATGCTGATCCTGTTCATTCTTGGGCTTCTGAACAAACCAATACAAAGTACCTACAATGTAGAATGCGATTCGTGAGAAATGAATGGTATCCAGCGACACTGGGCAACTCATTTAGGGAGCTTGGATCAAACTTGGTCTCATTTAAGGCAAGGTTATGAATCCTAAGTTTGTTGATTAATGTCCTAACCTCATCTACATAATAGGGAAGACTATTGATATAGAGGAATGCGATTTACATATCCTTTCAATATCGCAGATGCTAATAATGCCTGTCAGCCTCCACAGGCTTTGTGGAGAGCATTAGATTTTCAGTAGGGGAAATGTGCCCACTAGTAAGAATATGCAAATGACCTTGATCAACTACCTCCATCACAGTGGACATGTTACCCAGACTTAGTGGCATATTTGGAGTTCTTGCAAAAAGTCAATAGCCCTATGGGGTGAGATGCTTACCACCTGCATCCAAGATTATGAAGGCAATATTGTTGTGGTCTATGAAATCCTGCCCCTGTGAGAGACCATAGTTCTTTGATGCAAGGTTAGTTTCAACAACATTTATTTTCTCGGAATTGTCATAGGTTTGGAAGAATATTTATGATAAAGCTATATCAATGTAAGGGTTACAGACATTCTATTCCATTGAATTTCAATAGCGTATTCCGTACTGCCATCTTTCCAGCCAATTGAGCTCATATCAATTGTATTGTATTGTATTGTGAAATTGTTAGGTTTTACAGTAGTGTCAAATCACTAATTTAAACTAACATAGAGCAAATTTGAGAGATTGCATTAAGTAAGGTAAAATGATTCTACTGCATATTGCAGAATGAGCATGCGCATTTGTTATCAAGAAACCATGTCTTGACCAATGTTTTGAAATGTTTTGTATTTTGAGCTGATTTTTTTCAGCAGCAAGTGAGTTCCATATTTTTGGCCCTTGAAACCGCAATGATTTAATTCCATATTTGGTAGTTTTCACTTTTGAAATTTCTAGAAGCTTAAATATAGGAAGATCATGACTAGTTATTTTGGCTGAGAAGTATTCTGTCATAAAGGTAGGATTGAGGCTGTTAAGATTTTTATAACCTCAAGTGCTAGAAGCCTAACCGACTGAACATGGACACTCGTTTCTTCAGACTGTTTAAGCAATGCACTATAAGATGATGTATAGTCTGAGTATGCCAGGTGTAGGGCTTGTTCATTTATTTTCTCAAGCTTATCTTGGCTACTTTTGCTGCATAGCATCCCGATTAATTGACAATAATTAAAATGACATAGAATGAAGGAATTGATAATTATCTTTTTTCTCTGCTACCCATGTGCTTTGCTACGCGTTGCAATGAATCTAATTGTTTAGCTGCCTTCTTGCAGATTTTGTCAATATGAATTTCAAATTTTAGATTTTCGTGTATTTCTACAACGAGTAGACTCACATTGCTCTCAAATCTTATTTTGAAATTGTCATTAATTACAAAATGCTTTATTTCCGACTTTTATTGCTTGAAACTTTTAGTAATTTGCAGTCATTTGATTTTCCATAAACCAATTTATACATTTTTCAGTATTTATTTTAATAAATCGCACCAGATCGCTTTCATTAGTGGCCGTGAGTGATATTGTGTTATCTTCTGCAAAATTACATAGTGATCCTTCGCTCAAATGAAAGAAAATATCTTTTATAAAAATGTTAAAAATTATAGGTCGTATAATAGATCCCTGCGGTACCCCTTGCCCCAGTTTGCCCCAAAAGCTGAAGCGGCCCTTTAGTTTAACTTTTTTCTTTCTAGCTGACAGATAGTCTTGTATTAACACTACGAAGTTTTTATCCACCCCAAATGCATTTAATTTTTCTAGCAGAAGATCTTTTGGCAGAGTATCAAAAGCTTTGGACAAGTCCATCAAGACCGCACCAACTAATTTATTGTTTTCTAATTCTGATTTCCAGTTTTCGATGAGCCTGAAAAGGGCATGCTGTGAGGAAAAATGTTTCCTATATGCAAATAAGTATTTTGAGAATCTTTCTTCAAAAAAAGAGGACAATTGAAGCTCAATTGCTTTTTCGAATATCTTTGAAAAAGTTGTGAGCAAACTGATTGGCCCTTTAATTCTCTTTGTTAAATGGATCTTTCTTCTTGTAAACTGGTGTGACTACTGCCTTTTTCATTTCATCTGGAAAGACCCTTGTAGAATGCATTTATCTAGTATACTTTGTAATGGATGGAGTATGATATTGATTTCTATCTTTGAAAATTTGATGTTTATCATATCTTTTCCTGTAGCTTTTTTGGTATTTAAATCCATAATTATCTTTCTTAGTCGTAATTTATAAAAGTTAAAACCACCGGAAACCAGCTGAAACCACCGGAAACCAGCTGAAACCACCGGAAACCAGCTGAAACCACTTGAAACCACCTGAAACCAGCAGCGAAACCAGCTGAAACCAGCCGAAACCAGCCGTTCTCACCTTAGGAGAATGAAACTTGTTTACAGGATTTGAGAACTCTTTTGGGAATGCGCACTTAGCTAGCATAAACAAATCGCGTTCCTCTGAGATATCTCGAGAGATATCGACAAAGTTATTAATGGAATGGAACATGTGTTCTATTCAAGAGACGTTTTGCTAGTAAATGAAGGAAACATATCAACGTGGAATGACTTTGTCTTTGGAATTTGGTGTGATCATCAGTCAAATTCAGAGCTTCAAGAAATATAAACCTGTAAGTACCGTTTTATTTCCTTTGCTATAAAGATATTTCCTTTTTTCCTCGTATCTTTTTCGTGTTTCGCGTGAAATTAACCACCAATCTATTATCCAGAAACAGTGGTCGACATGACGTTTCTCAAACATTTTAGCGATTTGCCTCTCGGAAGAGCCGCAACTTCAAAACTTAGCGCGTTAACCCTTTCTGAAATACTTTTTGGTATAAATTCTATTCTACACATATAGTGTAAATCTCCAACATTGATAATTTTTCGTCAAAATTGAAAAATCGTTGATATGTGATAACAGTCCGCAGACGACTTTCCAATCTTTCTTTCCAATTTTATCGTTCTCATAGCAAAATGAAATGGTATGTTTTCTGCAAGTTGGTATGTTTTCTGCAAGTTTTCTGCTGAGGGCCCCTCCTTTTATAAATCAAGCATACCTATGCAGTTTTTCGATAGAACCTAATATTTCTGGGTACTGGGGACGTGCCGCCCAAAAGGATATTTTTTCATGATTTTGGTATAAAACTTGGGTCTTTATTTCCTGAAAATTGGTAGACTATAATAAACAGGGGCGGTCATGTCCCTATGGGAACAGTGGTTCTAGGTCTGTCCCCAAACTTGGCTTATTATTCTAAATAAGAGGCCACCTGTGTCCCAAAAAGTGGTAACTTCTTTCTTCTTAAAAACACAAGTTTTTTTCAACAACGGTTTTTGGACAATTAATTGCTTTGCAAGGTTAGTCCCGAAAACTGGAAGTTTTGGCATCGTCAACACTGGCTTAATTTGTCTTTCGCATTGGACACGGCCTTGAGTGCTTGAGACATAGAAACCTTTTGGCTTTTTTCCTCAAATTTATCGACACAGTCTTATCTTCGTACGATGCTAATTTCTGAATTTTTGCTTTGTCGATTTCTTAACTTTAAAAAATGAAAATAATCGTAAGTCAAAAGAAGGTGCATTCTGCTGCACGCCACCTTATTCAACGTTTTCTGTCTTTTATGTGGTGACGTAGTCAAGGGGGGAGGGCACGGGGGTGCCCCACCCCCCCAAATCATTGCCAAGATGGGTTTTGTATGTAGGCCAAATAAGACCATGCCCTTAATTTCTTTGACCACGCCCTTTTGCCCCTCCAATGTTTGAAGTCTGGCTCTGCTACTGCATTTATGAATTTGGCAGAGACTTTTTTAAAAATTGAAACTGGATGGGAGGCGTAAATGCCTCCTGCGCTTGAAACGGCACAGAATAGCACATTTTTCAGTTATGTTGGAAATTTAGGCCTATCGGTCTACCACTCAGCAGCGGCCAGACCAAACTAGAGGGATGAGGGGCAGTAGCCCAACATACTTTCTCATTTCCATCTCTTAAAAACATTTTTGATGTGCGGCTGGCTGTACAGATAGGTAGGACCAGGTAGGACTGAAAATTGTGAAAACTGTTAGGTCAACCCAACCAATGCCCGCACACCAGCTCACACCAGGGTGAAAAGCTAGTGAAAAACGAAGACAGTTAGGCCACCGATGAATCTCTATAATGTTTACCGAAATCAAATTCCTAAAGTAAATCTCCGAAGTAAACTTTGTTAGGTAGATTTTCAGCAAGAAAGTATGGAAAACCATTTATTTTAATAAGCAAAACAGAATAGCTTAAAGCTAAGCCAGGTTTAAATTTTAGTTTACCACCCTACCTAAAGTTGAGAACTTTTTAACTTACTTGCTTTCTAGTTAGGTATCTATATGGTGACAATGACAACATCCCTGGCCTTCAATGGATAATTGGGCAGATAGATATTCTTCTTAGTACTTCTTCTGCTTCCGAAATCACCTCTGACCACTGCTGATGCTAAGATGATATGTAGGAAATTAAGCTCGATTGCAACATCCAACAGGTCTGTTTGAATTTAGTTGTTACAACTAGATAGGTAGGTGCATATCAACAAGGTAAGCGATTATGATATAGGTAGGTATTAGGGCCGCAGAAAAAATTCCATGAAGAATTCAAATTCTGGAATGATTCGAACCAAAATTATTTTACAAGCCAGACAAAAGCGGTAAAAACATCCTTTCAGTTTCACAACAAACCAGCCATTTGGCCTATACCTATTGATCAAAAGCCAACGCGGGGCCAATTTAGAATAATCCTTTACCCCATTTCATCAAGGTAGGAGGAGTATCCAATTATGAGAGAGCAATTTTCGGCAGAAGTCAAACATTCACACCAAGGAATTGTTGTGTTGACTGCACAAGACAGAAATGACTTGTCATATAGGTTAAGTAATTATAAACCAACATTGTCCCAACCATGTCATTGAATGTAATTAGAACAAGTTGTCTCTTGTAGACTGCACTTGGCGGAAAGCGATGTGAGACAACTTGTTATAGGTTAAGTAATTATAAACCAACATTCTCCCAACCATGTCATTAAATGTAATTAGAACGAGTTGTCTCTTGTAAACTGCACTTGGCGGAAAGCGACGTGAGACAACTTGTTATAGGTTAAGTAATTATAAACCAACATTCTCTCAACCATGTCATTAAATGTAATTAGAACGAGTTTTCTCTTGTAGACTGCACTTGGCGGAAAGCGATGTGAGACAACTTGTTATAGGTTAAGTAATTATAAACCAACATTCTCCCAACCATGTCATTAAATGTAATTAGAACGAGTTGTCTCTTGTAGACTGCACTTGGCAGAAAGCGATGTGAGAGGACTTGTTATAGGTTAAGTAATTATAAACCAATCTTGTCTATCCGCTGAGTTAACAGTCCTTTTTGTTAGACAAGACTGCATATTTGATTGTGCAAATTCAAAATCCTGCAGGTTAACCACTCCACATGCTGAAGGCAGAAATTTATCGATGTAAAGGATTTGTGCTCTGCCAAGCTTGACACCATGCCTTGAGTCACCCATTGGATTTATAGGTAAACCATGTTTGTGATATCTGGCAAAAATATACCAACCATTAATTTCTAGGGAAATTGCGTCTTTTTTGTACTTTGCCAAACTGTCCAGGTATCTCAAGCCCTTTGAGTCAAAATCAGAGCAAAATAACACCAAAGGAATTTGATCCTCGGCCCATCTTGAAGTTAATTAATGTGTCCAACCAATCATTCATATCACTTGCTGTGAAGTTGTTGTCATGCGGAATTATACATTCAACAGCCTCAGGGACTTTCTTCTGCAGTGCATAAGTTAAACCAACAGTTATGTAACCTGCTTTCTTGTTCAACTTAAAGGCATTACCAATTGATTCCAAATCTTTGTACTCTTCAACAAATTGCCACGAACCTTCAGAATCTTTCTTTGCACAGAAACCAATTAATGCCTTCAATTTTGTGTTTGGTTTAACTAGCTCACGGACACGGCTTGCATCATGGCAAAATCCTAGCGGCCCAATTTCCACATGTCCAGTTTGCAGTCTTGAAGTGTTTGTTTATATCCCTCATCATATGTATACCAGGTACTTGTTGAATCTGCGTGTCATACTTGGATCGAACTTTCCGGCAAAGAGAGGAGGAGGCAAATAGCTCTGGCAAATTCTCATTGAGAAGAATGAGGCTTGACTGGCATCTGTTAAAAACTAACACACATAAAGCTTGGAGTATTTCGCTGTGTCTAAAACCATATTTTGAAACAGCAGATGCATTCTTTAACAAATCGTTTGCTACAGCAAGCGTTGCACCAGTTAATGATTCTCCAGAGTCTTCCCTGTAGCTGCATGCCACATCCATGATATAACTAGACAATTTACCGTTTTGAATGGACTGTAATGAAGATTTCATTTTCTCGCATTTCGTGGACAGTCTTTGCAGCTTTCTAGCTTGCTGTTTCCGTAGTTTTGCAGCATCTTTAAGAGCAGCCTGCGCTGATGTAGGAAATAGCCTTATTGGAGTAAATTTGGAAACTTTCGGAGTTGTTTTCTGTTGTAGTCTTTGGATTTTCTTTCTCACGGCATCTGATTTTAATTTCCTTCTGCAATGGTCACAGATTTTCGAGACATTTACAGTTTTTCCCAAGCAGTCCCTTGACCATGCTGACTCATTCCCGACTACATAATGTTTACCGTCAAAGGAATTTCTCGCATTGATATTACATTCTTTGCCTAATCCTTCGCATCTTTGCTCTAATTGATTTTTTCTCATTTTAACTCCATGTTGTTCTGGAAGCTGCACCTTAGCCATGAATTTCGTAATATCAGAGTTTACTGATTTTGCTGCATTTCTATGCTTGACTGAACGAAAGTGTTTATGTGTTTCGTCAATTAGATAGGAGATGAAGAAAACTCTATCGAGCCAATGAGTAGTGCGAAATCTTGATACACATTGCTGACAAACAATAAACATTTCAAAGTGATTATCCTTGTTAAACAATGTAACAGTCTTCAACTTGTTTGGCTTTGCTGTTGCAATAAACTGTTGAACTGCTTCTGCCTTCCTCATTGGCATGTCTCTTCCAGACGTTGTTTTGCACATCTGATACACTTTCCGTCGTGATATTGGTTTTGGCAATTCATCTTCCATATCCTGCATGAAATAAAGACCCTTTTGATAACTTTTCAAAAGAAAAGACATTAAAATTCTTACTTCACATACCATATTCCCGTGAATTAACGTCTCATGCACCCAGTCAAATTTTCCTAAGGGTCATGATTCAAAGTACAGTAGCCAAGATCAACCTATTTTACTGATCCATTTCTAGCTTCTAAAACTTTCTTGTTTCTTTTTATCCATAATATTTCATTCACTTATAAATACTATATAAATAATTTTTTACCCCCATAGCATTTTATATTGACCCCTGCATCACTAAAATGTGAAAATACTACCTACCCTTTCCTTTTATTTTAAACCCTCCATATTAGGCTGTCTCAAATTTCCCAGCAAACAGAAATTGTTTAGTCTGGCACAGAACTCTTTTTCAGACCAAAAGTTAAGAAGAAATATCAAGTAGAACAAATTGTCCTTCGTTGAAAATGTCTATTCTTTCACTGAAATATCATTGTATAAATGCATTACACCATAAAAATGCATTAAATCTTCTATAGTGGATTTACGAGTGAAACAAATATCCACCCATTGCTTATTCAACCCCAATACAATTAAGCATGCAAGAGTACATAAGATAATTGATGAAAAGCTATTTTGGAACATGTTAAGTTTTCTTTTTTTTGGCAAAATTTTTCTGGCAACGTCAATGTTGTTCAGCATTTGTGTTTGCAAATCACACTGTCCCTGAGTTAACATATTCTACATCAACTATATTACACAAACCTTAGAGACATATAGAAATCTATAAGCAAAGTTGTACTTTCATCAACATGAGACATTCATTCGCTCTGGTAACCTCACAGCAGATAGAGATCTACTCGAGAGAAGAACAGCCTACCTTATTATCAGAAGTGTGCTGTCCAAATGATTTAGTACGAAGTGGTGGCAGAAGTGCAATCCCCCATACATCTTCATTTACAAATTGATATTCTTCTTCATCTGATAATTCATCTTTAATTGACTCTTCATAAATGTAAGTCTGTGAAGAGCAACAAAATTAGTTCACACCTGACACTGGACATGTCAGTCTGTATATGGAGGGAGCAATCGTGGGTATTTTAGGAGAACTCAATCACTATAGCATGTTAAAAGCAGGCAGATATTTGAGAGAAGAACAGCCTGCCTTATCATCTGCAGTGTGCTGTCCAAATGAGTTAGTACGTACGAAGTGGTGGCAGAGCTGCAATCCCCGATACATCTTCATTTACAAATTGATATTCTTCTTCATCTGATAATTCATCTTTAATTGATTCTTCATAAATGTAAGTCTGTTAAGAGCAAGAAAATTAGTTCGAACGTGACACTGGACATGTCAGTCTGTATATGGAGGGAGCAATCGTGGGTATATTAGGAGAACTCAGTCACTATAGCATGTTAACAGCATGTATTGATCCTTTCGAGAGAAGAACAGCCTACCTTATCATCTGCAGTGTGCTCTCCAAATGAGTTAGTACGAAGTGGTGACAGAGGTGCAATCCCCGATACATCTTCATTTACAAATTGATATTCTTCTTCATCTGATAATTCATCTTTAATTGACTCTTCATAAATGTTAGTCTGTGAAGAGCAAGAAAATTAGTTCACACGTGACACTGGACATGTCAGTCTGTATATGGAGGGAGCAATCCTGGATATATTAGGATAACTCAATCACTATAGCATGTTAACAGCATGTATTGAGCCTTTCGAGAGAAGAGCAGCCTACCTTATCATCTGCAATGTGCTGTCCAAATGAGTTAGTACGAAGTGGTGACAGAGGTGCAATCCCCGATACATCTTCATTTACAAATTGATATTTTTCTTCATCTGATAATTCATTTTTAATTGACTCTTCATAAATGTAAGTCTGTGAAGAGGAAGAAAATTAGTTCACACGTGACACTGGACATGTCAGTCTGTATATGGAGGGAGCAATCGTGGGTATTTTAGGAGAACTCAATCACTATAGCATGTTAACAGCATGTATTGATCCTTTCGAGAGAAGAACAGCCTACCTTATCATCTGCAGTGTGCTGTCCAAATGAGTTAGTACGAAGTGGTGACAGAGGTGCAATCCCCGATACATCTTCATTTACAAATTGATATTCTTCTTCATCTGATAATTCATCTTTAATTGACTCTTCATAAATGTAAGTCTGTTAAGAGCACGAAAATTAGTTCACACGTGACACTGGACATGTCAGTCTGTATATGGAGGGAGCAATCGTGGTTGTTTTAGGAGAACTCAATCACTATAGCATGAAATAAATAAGGGTATTTCAAGAAAATCGGTATAAAATTCTTACTTTTTGCCGAGGAGTAAATCACTCCAAAAAATCTCGTCAACGTTTTGAAAAATCCTATTGTTATTTGGAAAATCCTTTTATAATTTTTCGGAAATGCATTGTTTTTTTGTGAAAATCCCAAATATCTCGTCCACTTCTGAGGAAATTATTTGCCCCTCGCTTTTTGCCAGTTGCTGCAAAACTTCATTTTCGTCAGAACGTTGGTTAAGTCATAAATTTTTTACATAACGGCCTCATCTTTGAGTCCGATTTTGACCCGGAAATCCTATTGTTTTCACTGAAATCATTTTGTTTTCACGGAAATCATGTGCTTTTTAAGGAAAACTCGTATGCTTTTTTGAAGAGTGAAATACCTCTCCGGTTTGAGGAAAGTGTACTAAACATTTGTGTCAGAAGAAGAATAACCCTTTCAATCAGCCCGAGTTTTAGACAACCGAGCTGCCTCTTTGCGAGCTGGTCCGAGAAAATTATGTTCCTTCACTTAATGTGCCCTGAAATCAATTGGCTTACTGAATCCGTCATGGATTTTGAAGAGCTAAAACAGCGCTTTATCCACTACGGATATTGAATTCAATTCGCTGCGCTCATAATGTGCTTAAACAGCTTCAGAAGTGTTTGTTTTGCAATTTTTTCACGTTTCAACTGTAATATCTCCCGAGAAAGAAAATTCTGTTCATCTACACTTCTTTGTTGATAAGACATTAGTGCGCATTCCCAAAAGAGTTTTCAAATCCTGTTAGCAACTTTCATTGTTCTAAGGTGAGAATGGCTGGTTTCGGCTGGTTTCAGCTGGTTTCGCTGCTGGTTTCAGGTGGTTTCAGGTAGTTTCAGCTGGTTTCTGGTGTTTTCAGCTGGTTTCCGGTGGTTTTAACTTTTGTTTAACATTTTGTTTATTGATACACATTCTTCAATTATGTCTTGAATAGAGGTATTGCTTCTTTGACCTATGCTTAAATAATGTTCATTCATTATCTCAGATACAGCTTGTGGATCACTAATTGGGCAGTCAATTTCAGAGATGGTAATTTCCGAATCTGCAATACCTTTCCTAAAAAAGTAATAAATAGTGTCATGTGTGACTATTCTATACCATCCACCAAAAAGGAAAACGACAACAAAGAATAAAGTTATACCAGAGGACACAAAAAGTCTGCAAGACTTGATTTCATACACCCGTGCTAGTCAGTACTACCACGGTGATAAAAGTGCAGAATTTGAACAAGCTTTGGAATTAGGGAGATACCCTAGACTCCTAACACCAGATATTGACATGAGATACATGAGAGACATATCCTGGGGACTTCAGAACGAAATTAGGGAGGCTTCGAGCACATTTGCCAAGGCAATGTGTAAGATCCTCCAGAAACATCACTGGCAAATGAAAGAGATGGAGGAGTGGCAGGTAGATATCCACATAAAAACCACGAAAGAACAATACCCACAAGAGCAAACACACAAGGCAATTATAAAGAGTGCTGAGCAAATAGCCCTAGATAAAAAAATTGCATATAGGACAAACAGAGATACCTCCCATGTGGGGAACAAAAGAGCAAGAAGAAGTTGATATAATTATTGAACAACAATTTGATAACTTTTAAAGAAAATGATTTTGAATATTATACTGTATAAAATGAAGAAATGCCTACTCCTTATTGTCTTAAACACCATATATGCCAGCCTTCTTATAAAACTTTTGATTTCTAGATATCAATGGTAAAAAAGGTACGAAAAATGCATATAATACCGCCCTTTTGCATATAATAATTGGAGAAAAAAGAAAATTGAGAAAAAACATGAAATTGCAAAAATCCGCCAGGCGTAAATATCTTAAAAAACGAGCTGAAAAATATATCCCAAGTAAAAGGAATGATGACAACATTTTTAACATGTCAAATATAGAGTTGAACCAGGCAGACATAAAGCTCTTGAATAAAGGCTTGTCCTTTATAGATACACCAAAACCTATACAGTACATCCTCGATTATCCGAACCTCGATTATCCGAACCTAAATTTTCCAAAATGCAGAACTTTCTCAAAACTTCTTTAACCCTTCCTAATGTAAGCCTCACTACTTTGAATCTTTGTCAAATATAATTACTGTTTTATTTCAACCGTTAGCTGTAATAAATCAGTTTATCTTTCGTTTTTACCAGTTTTTAACTTTTTTAGAAACAATAACATTTTTTCTAAAAGCTACTTCGCATCGAAAAATTAGCTACTTCGGATCGAAAAATTTCTACCAATGTGTCTGCAATCCATTTGAGCAATTATTAAGTACCTGTGGGCAGTATCAATAAACTTGAAAGGAAGGTTAGGAAGTGAATTTGTCATCCTCGGTTATCCAAATTTTTGGCCTATCCGAAGGACCCTCTGCAAAATTGAGTTCAACCTCTTCGGATAATCAAGGATGTACTGTACCTCTAAAAATTACTTTACAATCCTTGCTGGATTTTAAAAGGCAAATGTGCATACATTATTTCTTTAGAAATGAAACAAATGAAACCCCTATAAACCCATTTACATTGAAGTCTTGCTGGGAACCAGATATTGAAGACAATGATACACTAATGAGATTTCTTGATAATATTGAACACCAAATTAAAGAACTTAACACACAGCCTTTAGGCAGATGGAATAACTTGACAGATAATGAAAAAGAGGCTCTGAAAAAACTAGCAACTCATAAAGAGGTTACGATGAAAAGATGGGATAAAGGCAGGAAAATCGCCCTGTGGCCTAACGACTTGTACCTAAACGAGGCTTATAAAAGACTAAACAATGAAAACATATTATCAAGAACTACCCATAGAAAAAACAGGAGAAATAGCCACTCTTTTTACAACATTCCTTACACATTTACGTTTGAAGAGACATATAGATAATGATCTCTATACATATCTATCACCCAATTCTAACGTAAGAACACAAATTTTCTACATGCTACCAAAATACACAAAGAAGGCATACCAGGAGCCCAATAATCTCTGGGTGTGGCTGACCTACTGAAAAGCTATCCATATACCTAGATTACTATCTTAGGCCAATTATAGAAAAAAGTGACTCCTTCGTAAAGGATACAATTCATTTCCTACAAACTTTGTTCTGCATAAATGATAATTATATAGCAGAAAATACATGGTTGGTTACGCTAGATGTGAAATCACTATATACAAATATCCCTCAGGAACAAGGTGTGTTCTTTTTGCATAGAGGCAATGTCACACTTATATGGCGAGGATTACCCTCTACCTATCCAATACATAAAACAAATGATGGAATTTATATTGAAACAAAACTATTTCCCATTTAATGGGAAATTCTACCAACAAGTACACAGTGCAAGCATGGGGAGTAATTTTGCTCCTAACTATGCAAATATATTTATGACAAAAATTGAAAATAAAATACTAAATAACGCACCTGAAAAAAGGATACCTCTGATCTGGAAGCGATACATTGATGATATATTTATAATATGGACCCACACAAAAGAAGAACTCATACGATTCATTGAATATATTAATACAGTGGGAAATTTTTTCGAAAATTTAATAAATGGGGGAGTCCTAATAAGGTCTGGGGGTGGGGGGACAAACTCAAAATTAATAAACCGGGGGGCACGTTTATTTGGCACCTTAGAGTGAGGAACTTTAAGGAACTGCCGAGGCTCGGATGAAAAACTAAGAGCTTTTTTCTCAAGAATACATGTTTTTTATAAGAAACCGGTTTATAAGAAACCTAGAACCAAACACCCAAAAAGATAAGAAACTTTTAGAACTAGGAGGAAGAAGTTAAGAAACTGTAGAAATTTTTGCGTCCTTTTCCCAACATACTGATTCACATTTGTGGAGGTAGTAATTTCTCGCATCTGTAAGAAATACTGGTTTCCGTGTATCTCACAGAAGGTTTTTTGTCGTTTTTACTGCAATTTATTTCAATTCATTAAGAAACTGTTAAGCAACTTTTAGAAGTAAAATTGGACCAAAGATTGAGAAACTTTTAGAACTAGGCCCCGACCTAGGTTTCTTATAAAAAAAAACCGTGTAGGACGATTTTTGCAAAAAAATAACAGAATAACAATGTATTTCCCATCTTTCTATCAAAAAGACTCCACTTATATTTAAAGTTAGAAAATGAAGCAAGTTTATATGAATTTGCTGTAAAAATTAGTATTCAAACATATCTTATGAAAAGGAACAGCATAAGGAACTTCAGCCTAATTTTTTGAAAAATTAAGGAACTCAAGCCTCAACATATATAAAAAAACGAGTAATGAATATCATAGCTACCTTGAATGTGTGGTCTGCCATGAGAGCAGATGCTGTGGTTGATTTCATTTCATACTCGAATCGTTCTCGATAAAGGCCACACCAAAAATTAAAAACCCTTTTAAATGTTTCGTTGTGGGGGATAGCATTACCCAATAAGTCTGTGATACCATTTGCCATTAGATCAACATCTATTGTTTCAGTTCCAGGTAAAAAACCTTTCCTCATGTCGTGATTTAATCTCATTTGCATAAACTGATGAAGTCATGGACTCTTTGCATAAGCTTTTGTGATATGAAAAAAAAAGAGATACCTCTTGTTAGTTCGTCAGCCATATTTGCCATAAAAATTTTAAAAAAGGTGCATTTCCTTGAAAAAATAACGTCACAAACATTTTGTCCGATTACATTGGTAAGTTGACTATCGGTTGTTCGAATTCTATGCCCTTCACTGCCAACTATGCCAGGACAAGAATATTCTCTTGGAACTAATAGCAGAAAGCCATTCGTATCCCACGCTACCCGTGGATTGCGAGAATTTGAAGTTCCATTCATCCACTGTCCTGTCGGTTTCAAGGCTGCGAAGTGATCAGGACACATTAGCGGCCTTCTTGACTTTAAACTGTAGCTATAAAACGAATCCCAAAGAACCAAGCGGGGAAAAAATAAGTGGTTAAATTTCTTGGGTTGGCTGGCATGACTTGAGTTGGACTTACAATCACATAGTAACCTGTTCCAACAAAAACTTGGAACTTTGATGTAGCGTGATTTATCATCTGACTCCAACCAGTGCTTATCTCGATGCCCTTCACACATGATAGTGTTGTTGCGAGCAATGCTATATGAAGCAAATAATTAGTCAACATCTTCCTTAAATTTGTGAAATATAACTTCTACTAAAACGTTTGAAACAATTCACTTGTCAGCTCAACTAGCTACTTCTCGAGTTATTATATGTGTATGATTATTGAATGTGAGCTTAGTTGACATTCGTGAATAATCACACTTGCTTTTTTATCAACGCACTGTCATCGCCGCATACAGCAAGGGGGAAACTTCGCAAACAATATTCATTATTGCACACCTAAGCGTAAAGTTGTTAAATATATATTCTGAAAAGGTCTCGGTCTCAGCTTCCACCAATTTACACCTTTTTTAAGAACTATTGAATTTTGATCGTTTTATTCTATTTATTTCTGGCAATTAAATGTTTTTAGAATTAAATTGTTTCGTTTCATGTCACTGTATTTCCCCGTACGCATCTTCGGCTGTTCTCAACTTTTTCTGATATCAATCTTTTTTCTGTAATCTGTTATCTCGATTTCCCTGTATACTGTTCGTCAGTAAGACAGTAGCAATGTTTTTCAATCAATGTTGGGAGTGGTACAGGGTTTGCGTGAAAAACTTGGTTTTTACATTAATTTTTATACTACCTTCATTCGATTATACAACAACTAATACAGTAGTGTAATTTAAATACACGCTTTCTTTTTAATAAGGAACCTACATCAAGGCCTAGTTCTTAAAGTTCCTTATTTTTGGACCTCTTTTGAGGCAATTGTAGTTCAAAAAGTTCCTCAATAAATCCTTTATTTTTACTGCACATACAGTGGTCTTAACAATAAAAGATAGACATTTGCATGTGAGCAAAGCTCAAGTCTACTCAAAGAAACATTGGATACATGCTTAACGTACAATTTATTTGATTTTCGACTGCAAATGAATGGAACCGGCTTTCTAATCCTTGATTATTTGCAGTGATGAAAGTATTCAACATTCAAAAGTTCCTTAATGATTTTCTCTTTAGTAGTATAAGTTCTTTAAATTTTCGGGCCTTCTACATGTAGGTTCCTTATAAAGTGGTTCCTTATAAAAAAAAAGCGTGTATTGTTGTTATTACACGTTTTTTTTTTTCATAAGAAACCGGTTTATAAGAAACCTAGAACTAGACAGCCCAAAAGTTAAGAAACTTTTAGAACTAGGAGGAAGGAGTTAAGAAACTTAAGAAATTTTCGTGTCAGTTTTCCAACATACTGATTTCACATTTGGACGTAGTAATCAAATCTCAAGCATTTCCGTGCGATTTCTCGCACCAGCATGGCTAATTCTTTGTAATACAATAATATTAATATTTTGCTTGCTATATTCACGTTTTTTTCTCGTTTTTACTGCAATTTATTTCCATTAAATTAAGAAACTGTCAAGAAACTTTTAGAACTAGAATTGGGCCAAAAATTAAGAAACTTTAGAACTAGGCCCCGAGCCAGATTTCTTACAAAAAAAACAACGTGTAATGAAGCTGCCACTATAAAAAGGTCGAGTCTTTTGAGTTATGGGAGGCCAAGAAAAATAGTTTAGTACAGCCATACCTAATTTTAAGGAAAATTTATCACTGCAATTTTGACAAAATTCAGGGAGCTTGTGGACGAACCCCCAGAAATTTTTGCTGACCACGCCCTCCACTTTGACAATGAATGTGACCTTCGCTCTTAAGAGCCATAAATTATGTTAGCCTTGAAAAATAGTGATTTTTATTATCTTAATTAAAAGAGCTGGCGATGAAAGAGGTTACTTTAAGCATATTGACTATGCTTCTAGGTATTAGTTGTTACCTAAAATATCTTGCAGTAAACATTTTTATCACTTCATATTTTAACTGTTTATCATTGCACAGAGGGTTATCTCTGCGCATTAAAATTGGGTATGTTTACAGAAAAGAGAAACACAATTCTGCTCGTTGCCTCCTCAGTTCAACTCAATTCATTTGGATAAAAAGCAAGTTTGACAACTACAAAATATTAGTAACTAAAATAGCAGAATTAGATACACGTTTTTTTACAAGAAGCCGTTTTGTATAACAAACCCACTAGTAAGATTTTTGGCAAATTACAATAGATTCTTTTGTTCTCTTGTTTCTTAAAACAATAGAAAGCAATATAAGATTTAAGAAACTTTTATTAGTGAGGTTTTAGCTAGGTTTCTTATATAAAAAAACCGTGTAAACGCAAAACAAGAAAAATGAACAAAAAAGTCAACAGAATTACACAAACAAGGAAGTTTTGTATCATACACTGTATCTATCAAGAGCTTGTGTTCTAAAACCAAAACATGATCACACTATTGAACAGACTTGCTAAACGAGCCCTATGAAACAGAATCCTAATTCAGATTTTGTATAATGTTTAATTTTTTTAGGGGTGCGAATGGGAAAAAAACTAAGGCATTCAGAGAAGATTACTCAAAGCTATCAGAAATTCGTTCACTTGTTTGTACAAGCAAAAGAATACCATTTGTGTCTTTGACGGCTACTGCCTTGCCAAGTGTCGAGAAAGCTATCATTATAAATTTACAAATGCAGTGCGTGCAAAGAGTAGTCGAAATGCCAGATCAACGTAATATTCGTTATGCTATACTGAAAACTGAAAAAGATGATCCATGTAAAATATTTCAGTGGTTAATTGATGATGTTAGGGAACATGGTTACGAAACATCTAGAGTCATTGTATTCTGCCAGAGCCATAAACATTGTAGAACACTATTTCGTGAATTCAACATTAGGTTTAAAAATGATTACCCAAGATATGAGACAAGACCATATGCAATGTTCATGCCGAGACAGATGATGATGTTAAAGATCATATTATAAAATCTATGGGATGCGAGGAAGGAAAGGTTTGTGTCGTTTTTGCAACTACAGCATTTGGGATGGGAATTGATTGTACAGGATTGCATTTAGTAGTTCATTATGGACCTCCAAGTGACATTGATGATTATGTGCAGGAAAGCGGCAGGGCTGGCCGTGATGGGGCCAACAGCAATGCAGTACTGGTTTGTTTCCCGCGATGTACGTCAGCAAATACAAGTCCTGCAATGAAAATTTACTCTAAAAACGAGGATTGTTGCAGAAGATGAATGCTTTTCAAATATTTCGGGCGAAGTGCTATTAAACCTCCTATATTAGGACATGCATGCTGTGACCTATGTTACAAAAGTTGCAAATGTAAAGCATGTGATGTAACCACCAAAAATCAAACTCTATCTTCTATAGAAGAATACTTTCAGAAACTGCAAATAAGCAGACTCAACAATGATGAAGTACCAGAAAAAATTTTATCTGACACCGGCAAAGAACTATTGATGGAAGAATTAATGTCGCTTAGAAGTGCAGAAGTAGCCGCAGCATCAAACCAAATTGTTGGTAGCGATATCGTCACTGGATTTCCTCTTACAGCTATCAGCGAGATTGTATCCAAAGTCGACACTTTACATGATGAAAACTCGATATGGCTTCGAACTAGTTTGCTCGATAAGCAATTTGTATCAAAAATTTTTGATATAATCTTAAGACTTAGATTAAGCTTCTCGATAAGGAATATAAATGCCCAAGGTAAAATAATAATACGAGGCGAAAAAAGTACACTTGATGAGTCTGATGATTCAAACGCAACAGACACTGATCAAAGTAATTCTAATTCTGACACAGATGATAGCGATGCAGTAGTAGTACGCAGAACAAAACACAGAGCAAATTATGCACTTGATTCAAATGATGAGATAGACACGGACTGACTCATATAGGTGCAATGTTATTATTGAAAGTTATTATTACTCGATATATTTAAGCTGCATAAAACTTCTGATGTTTTCACACAAATTTTATGAAATTTTTATAAAAAACAACGCATATAAGAAGCCACCATTTTATATTAAGCATAGTTCTTAAACAATCATGTAATATCAATAATCAGAATAATAAACAGTTCAGTTATGTACTATATATGTTGAAAATGCTAAATTTTTTTACCTTATCTGTCATCCATTCTTTTAATAACGGTATGTCCAACCTACTCATAATGTTCTCCGGAAAATCAGGAAATGCTTCGTACGTTCTTCCAGGTTTGCATATGAAAAGTTCTTTTTCTTTGAGGTGTGCAGCAAGTGCTATAACATCTTCAACATTATTTAATTTCTTGTGCTGGCCTGATTGGGAGTGTACATCTGATTGAGTGTCAAACGACTTCATGATGTTGTCAATTAATTGATAAGAAGAACCTGCTCGTTGTATACTTTTTGTAGTTACCTTGCCGTTAAATTCCTTGCAGTCCATTTTGAAAAGGCGGTTCCAATGCTCAACATCTCGATCAATCTCCACATTACTATCCCGAAAACCTTTGTTGTTTATGAAACGATTATGCATGAGGTGAAAGGAAAATTCATCTGGAAGTAAGTAAAATACTTGGCACAGCATTTGAAACGAGAAATAGGCATACTTTACCCTTCCTTCCAATTTGAAAAGTAGACACAAATATTTGTATAATCTTATGATTCTCTCTCCATCTCCGTGTTTTCTTGCATCGTTAAAATCGCATGCCATTAATCCTAGCAAAAGAACACAACGGGCATAGTAATAAACGCAGTCTCCATCATTTTGTGTACTTGCAGTTCCACGATTGTTTGCGCTACTTGCTTCTGACCATTCCTTATAAGTTGCTGAGCTTTGAATTTCGAACGCCAGTGCCTCGTCACTAAGAGTTTCGCCAAGGTCATCAACATGTTTTTGCACGTGCTTTCTGATAGCACTTTCACGGATGTATTCTTTGCCACAAAATCTACATTGGTAACCATCAATGGTGTTTCCTCCAGGTCCCTGCCGTTCTTTTTTATGTTTTCTTAATGTTGCCACTCTCTTGTATTTCTTGTTGCAAATATCGCATCTCAAACATTCTTCCTCTGGCTTCCAATCAACAGAAATACTAGGCATAACATGCTCATCCATGATAGCATCTAGTATTTCATTCATTACCTGCAAAACAAGAATGGAACTTTTTAACATATATAAAAATTCTGTTGCCTACTTAAAACTTTGCTTGCGACGAATAAAATGCATGTCAATAAATATCAACACATTAGATACAATAGAAATTTAAAGAACATTTGGTATTAACCCAAGATATGGATCACTATGAAAGTTTCACACATAAAGATATTTAGATTGGAGCTTTATTGGATTGCAAGCACTGCAGCACCAAAGACATAAAAAATTGAATGTACATAAAAATAGGATGCATACCATTTCTTGTTGCTGCGGCAGCACATTTAAATGCAGATTTTTCTGGCGTTTGACAGCATCAAATGCAGTTACAACCATAGCTGATGTGTACTTCTCCAAAAAGTCGAAAGAAGCGTCTATATCTTCCATTGGTTCAACAGGTACGTTCCTGGCGTTTAAGAAATTCTTCGCTGCAAAAAGAGTACCATGATCTCCAGACGATTGCGTATCGAATAACAGTCTCCATATTACCTGGAAATCAGAAGTGAATTTTTAATACATTTTGATACTTGCTAAAATGACAAAAAACAATGCCGGCAGCCATAATGGTAGTAGTTCTGTGAACGGTATAAGAATGAAATTCTAACCGAAAGGAAATTCCCAAAGGCATGAAAATCACCAATACACGGAACCAGTCCTTCGAGACGTTTTGTGGCAGAAGGGCATCTCTCTGGTCTTCCTGTGCATTGTGTTCTCTTCGCATGTTAGCGCGTCACCAAACGATAAAACTTTAGTCAGATTTTCGTCTTCCCTGGGCACAAACTCATGCAGAAATCGCATTACTGTATATCGACTATATCTTCGCTTTTATTTTCGTCCTTCTCCAAAACTCCAAGGCATACCTAAAGCGGGGAAAGATGTAAACATCGTTAACAGCTGATTCTGAAAAGTTTCATCAGAAGCATATTTAAAATTGGAAAATGTCTAACAACACACTAGAAAAACATGACAATATAGAAAAGCTACTTTTAAGATTTCATCAAGAATAAGACTGGAAATAAGAAATTTCAATGATCTCAACAAGAATAAAAACTTGAAACAAGAAATTTTGCAAATTTTACCGTTTCGGATTTAAGCGTGGTGTATTTCATCGATTTATGGCTGATGTATTTTGGCAGATACTTTGTAAACCAATCCAATTCTTTAACATGTTTTGCAAGTGTCCATGCAACAAAGTGCCGTAACTCGAATCGAAGAGCGTCGTTATCTGTTCTCCCCGGAAGAAAGGCCGTCAGAGGAACATCCTCCGCGTTCATGTTTCGATCAACTTTGTTTAATAGTTTCATGCCATCAAAGGGTACTCGAGCTTTAGAAGCAATGCAGTTGAAAAGATTTCTTTGGATATTTCCTTTCTTTATCATTGTGTGACGTACTTTTGAAGATATATTAACATTGTCCCCAGCTAAAATAAAAGGCTGCAAGGTGTGGTCTGCATGTGCAATTGGAAGTTCAACTGACTCAATTCCTTCATCAATGCTAATATTTTGCAAATCAAACGATATATCGAGCAAATCATCTTCGGGTTCCACATCATTTAAATCAGCTTCAATAATACTTGCTGCAAGATCTGTTTTTGATTCAACCGCTTCTGTATTGGAAATTGCCGTACAACGTTTGCCAGACCAAGCTTTCACAATTTCACAATTATTCTTACCAAGAGCGCTCTGCAGAGTTAATATAGTTTGGTAGTTTATGCACAAGGATAAATGGTTGAAGCGTCGAAAAGTCATCTTATCTGCCCCACCTCTACGAAGAATCAGACCATTAAGATATGCGTTCATGTTGATCTTGCGACTCCTACATTGAAGTATGGATGATATTGCTGTTAAAATAGCAGGAGTTAAAGATTTTCTCGTCTTATTCTTATTTTTTGCCAAGCTTCTTGCATTTTCTGCGGCAGAGGTCACAATCTTCAAAATCAACGGTGCGTCTGTTTCCAGTTCTTTCTGCTGAGTATCGAATGAAAATTCTTCCATGGTTTCCGGGCTTTGTAGTTTGAATGAGGACGCTCTCGCTGAACATATCTTTACACTTTCTGAAACAATTTCACGACAAACAACACTCTCAATTTCTTGACGAATCTCGGGATTCTTCCACACACAACTGGCTATCGCTTTATTGTTCCCACCGCAGATGGCTCGTGTAAGAGCGTGTATGTTTTCGGGAAGAACTGACGTAGTTTGAAGACCACCACTCCAGTAGGATGAGACCTGCAAGAAAGATGTAGTGTTATCCTTTGAAGCTAAGTTAATTTCCTATATATTTTTGTAAAATTTAATCAATCTTAATCGTCGTAGAAGTACTAATATCCTACGAGTCGAGTATTGGGTAGTTGGAAAAAAGATTAAAGTCGAAAAGAATCCAGAAATAATACAAATAGACCTTTTTATATTCTTACCACCATTGTACATTCTGTCCTTTTCGCTTCAAAGAAATTGTTAGATTCGTTTAAAAACGGTTGCCATGGTATACCATCTGTTGCATGTAAACGGTATACCAACCGGTATACCAACTTTCGTTTTCCCCTTACTATTTCTCGTACTCTTTTTGATTCTGACGTTACAACAGTGTCACTTGGCAAACCCCTTTTTACAGATCTGCATAGATATTTTTCTGCAGCTTCTTTTCTTCCTTGGTAAAAGGTTTTCTCTCTTTTCTCTCGGTTACCCAGAGCAGTTTGAATAGAGCGGTGGCAGGATTTACAAAGAACCTTAAAATCCGTCTCAGTTAATGTTACATCCAGATTCAATTCAACGTTTCTACCAGCTGATGTCTTTTCTACATCATTCTTCCACAATTTCAGTACATTGTCTTTTGCATTTTTAACGTGTCTATATCAGTTTGGCAAACAACACAATATTTAGAACTAAATAATGGTGATATATATTCGCTTATTTTTTTCGGTGTTGACTCTCTACTTGGTTCCATTCTGACATGTCACCAAATTCCCCTTTTACTTATCACAAAATTTTCACGTTTTATATGCATCCAACTGGGGGGGGGGGGTATTAAAAATCATATGATAGTTAATCAACGTTATTGTGTGCAGGGGATCTCCTAAGGACACATCTGTGTCAAACAAAAGGGTTCCACAAAATTTAATGCGTTTCTTTGCTAATGATAAAAAGCGTCGTTTTCCTGCGCGTTATTTTGCATCTGGTGAAACTGGAAATAGCAGGTCAACGTTGCTTATATGGAAATAACTATATCCACTCGTAATTACTACATGCGTTTTGTCCCACATGTGCAAAATAAATGCACACGCCCTTGCCACGACACAATAATTGAAAAATGTAGAACCAGATAAAGATTCTGCACGTTAATTTGCACCTGCTAAAACGTTTTCTGGTTTGGAAATTGTAGTGTGCTTCTTTCTTTCGCCCTAATTTGAAAGACTGCAGAGAAACTTCTACCCATGCTCTGACAATGACTACCCGTAATTGCCACATGTGTTCTTTTTCCCCCTCATGTTTGGAAAAATAGGCTGAGAAATTCATCCACCTGGTTTTTAAAGTTGATCAAATGAAGTAAAACTCAAGGCATTCATACTTAAAAAGAAAACAAAGATTTCAATGCGCAAAGCATGCTTTACGTAGATAACATAATTGAAATTAAATACTGAAAGTGCTTACAGATAAAATCTTTTGTATACATTGCCTGGGTAATCTAGATTTCTTTCCTTCATTGTTTAATAGTTGTTATCATACCCCCGAACATTTGCTGAAACAACGAGCTTGCATCAAGCTCATTAATTATTCATGACCTGCACAAGTGTATAAGTCTAAATCTCCGTTCACTTTTCTCACTGTCTCCTCCGCAACGCTGTCACATTTCGGTTATGAATTCGTGTTCGGATAAAAAAAGATTTAGACTTAGGGTAAGTCTACCTCTTTGGCCAATCAATAAAGTTTTGCACAGAAACGCCTGCCACAATGGAAGATTTGAGGAGGTCCAGCACCTCAGGCCAGCCCAGCAAAGTGAAGCGAAAAAGAGGTATATTAAACGTTCCTAAAACTTCTGAACCTATTAGCAGTAAGATACCAAACTGAGTTATATCAATGGCGAAATTGTATTCCTAGCTGCATAAATATTAGAGCATGGCCAAACGACCATTGTTTGTCACACATTTGACATTTGCTTATCAAGCATTGTCGCTTGGCTACGTCACAATTGTGCTCCAAGCTGAGTTAGCCAAGCAATGTTTTGACAACCTTTCAATATTTTCTGATTGTCACAAGCAAGAAATGTTTGTTTAAAATGTTTGAATGTGTAACTTTTTCAAACAATGCAACATTTTTTTTGGAAAGGTGCATCATTGAAAGTCAGAATTGATTGAAATACTCATCTTCTTTCTCAGGTCACAAAATACCACAAAGCGTCTTCACAAAGAAAGGACTGTGGATAGTTTGCAAAGGTAATTTGCAAATGCCACATGTAAAAAATAGAAATCATGTATTTGGAAATAAACGTTTGCCAGCAACAGCCAGCTTTGCTTGTCGAGAATAAAATGGCACCTAGTATAAAGGCTTATGTTGAGCGCTTATAGTACTGTACTTCCCTACAGATGTCCCTCGGAAATACTTGAAAGTTTTCTACAATGGGAAATATAATCTAGATTTTGCTCGACTGCATGTTGCCTCTTTGAATAAAAGTGCAATTCTATTTTCAGCTTGTGGAGATTTGGCTAAAGGAGAGGAAAACATTCCGCAAGAAGGTCAAAATGCTGGAATACAAAAAATTAATGCTGGTTTAGCAGAAGAAAAGGTTGCAAAGCTGAACCAAATGATCACGAGGTTAAAAGTGATCGTGAGAACATACATTGAAAGTAAGCAAAAGTATTCCTATTCACTTTCACTGAGCGACAGATTGTCGAAAGCTTCAATTTCAGACTTGAAATTTGTCCTAAGTTTTAATCGTCGAAACTTTCAATACATAAGCGTAGCTACACCCGTCTTTTTTTATGACAAGCGCTCTATAAGCAAGGTAGTACTTGCGATACGCAGAAACAGGAATAACTAGTATGGGACTGAAAACTGCTACGGAATTAAAAAAAATCATCCAATGAACGCATTTTGTTTTATACATATATTTCCAACAAAATTAGTGATGGCAAGAACATTGAAGCCAAGTACAGTATATTGCAGGCCCTGTACACCTGGGTTTAATATAAAGAAAGAGGAAAGTAAAAAGTTAAAGAATTGCTAATAAATTTTCAAAACCTAAATTCTGGGATAGGGCATCAAATATCTGACCAAAATTCTGGGATTGGGTCGTAACGAAAATCCTTGCGGCGCGCACCCACGTATGAATTTATACCGGAGGACCCCTGTAAAGTAAGGAATTTTCTTGTCGTCAGGTTAACTTACAAAAATGAATGTTATTCTTTTTTAGGCAAGCGACTCGACGTAGCCCTAAATGTCGAACAGCCACTCTATTTCAACCATCTGACAAAGGTTTGTAGCATCAATTCAGCTCATCAAGTACAGATACTTCGAGCGTTCGAGAAAAAAATTAACGTGTTCGTCGTAATGTCATCTTTCCCTGTCTTATATACGTATAAGTGCTGCGGAATTGAACACTTATTGGCACTGCTCGGACCTCTCTAGAAGCGACTTAAACAACATTTAAACAAGAAAGAGTTCATCAGATCTTAGAACTGAATTCAGACATTGTACTATGTTATTTTTTAGGTCCTTAACGATACGGCACTGTTCGATTATACAAGAGGTGAAAATTTCTAAAGCTCCAGCTATTTGTAGGACCCCTGCCTTTAAATTTTGAGCAAGAATTCTCAAAGTTTTCTGTTCTGACGAGCTCAGAACAAAATTCTACTTTGTAAATGTGGTTTTAACAAAATGTTCCCAAACCGATAGCACATGAACAAAATGAATGCAAAATAAAGTTAATGATAGTACTGCATGGCTTAACTCTGAAAAAAATGTATTTAAATTTGAGAACAGATACTATTCTGAACAGAAAAAGTACAGAATAAAGCAAGCAAATTAATTCATCTCATGCTGCACAGGGAGTAAACGGTACGCATGTTTTCCTTACACAGGGTTATGCAGAGTCTCAAAGACGAAATGGTTACAGCCTGGAAGGTAGGTGGTGATTGGCGAGGGGCGATTCACTCATCTAAAAGGTGCACGAAATTTTTATGAACACAAAAGCATTTTCAAGGGATTTCTCTGAAAACAAAAGGTTTTCTAGCATAGGTGTACGAGATTTCAAGCAGTGAATCGCCCCTCGATAATTGGTACCAAAATTACTTTTCGCCGACTGGTCTTCATAACCTTCCTAAGCAATATGAATAGTATTGTAAAGTCTGCTTTCCATATGTTCGTAAGTGACCATCATTGCAGCGGGGAAACTATCAATGATATGTAATGGGAATATGCTGGATAAAAATTGGTTCCTTTTTTGAAAAATAGGTTTCTTATATGCAAGTCTTTATTATATCTGGTGAACATGGTACAACATTTTAAGTCGCACCAAGGTGCAATACCTGACATTCCTTGAACAGAAGATGTTGTATTTTATATGTTCTCCAATTTGTCGTCTTTATATTGTGTAAAAACCTGATACTATATTTTACTTCTTTGCAATTATAGGTGTTTGTATGTAAATGAAATAGCTGCTCTTAAAGTTTGTTGAAATATGCCACAACAATGACCCCTGATACATCTTCCTTGGATTTATTTCAGATGATAAGTTTGACTGCGGATTCAAAATTAAGAATAAAGCAGAGGAACCAGCAATTGTAAAAATTGAAAATGAAGTAAATTTAAACGAGTCGAAACATATGCTTATAAAAAGTGAAAAAACTGTACGAGTGAAGGTGCTATGTGGTGAAGATTATCCCAAATTGCATTCAATGACAAAGGATTTGAGACAGCCACTGCTAGTAAATGGACACACAGAGATAGAATTGGAGCCAGTGATAGACTATGACAGAGTTGTAGAGTTGTCTGATCTTGGTAAGAACTTTTTAGAAATCAGAGATGTAATTTTTGATATATTTTATAAAAGAGCATGTCATGCAATTCGATCAAGTGCCATCTTCGACATATCTGAAAAAAGAGATTTTTTTCTTATTCACATGACATATGTCAAGTGCTGATGAGAGCAGTGGCGGTGACTGTTGGGAAGAAGAGGAAATACAAGAAGATTTTCCGACAATGACTGCAGGTATTACTTGGAAAATAATACTAATATAACCGAATATGACAATGTTGAAGCATCCTCAACTGCAGTAAAAAAATAAAAAAACTCGATCTTTGCAACAATGTTGCTTTCAAAATGGCAAAAGAATGTAGCTTGTTGTTTTGTTGAATAATTTGAATTGAAGAAATCTATGAAAGGTTCAGTATTAAAAAGATAATTTGCGACAATTTTTCGAGAAAAGTGATAGTTTACTTCTAAAATTCAAATTAGAATAGTTGGAATAAACGAAGCAAGGCAGTCCAAGCTTCCATCTGTTCACTGATACAAAAACATTTACAGGAAATGAAAGCCCACCACCCCATGACTTCTGTGTAATGATCTATGATCTAATCAGGTCTACAACTTAAAATAATTCTCTTCTCTGTCAATCCAAAGTTTGACCAATTGTCTGTTTGATTTCCTCTGTGGTGGAGTAACAATTATCAAAATTGTTTGACAAATTCATCTAAGGATATGTAACTATATGATTGTAATATAAAAATAAATAAACACTAATAAATGATATTATTATTACCTTTTTAGAGTTTGATGGTGAAGCGACTGCTGACACTTGTAGACCTTCAACAAGTGGGAAAGGTACCATCACAGTTATTATTTTCCTAACACACACACGCACACACACACACACACACACATACACACATACATATATATATAGGTAGCTAAATAATTAATAAATAATTAATTCTTAAATAGGAATTTCAGGAAATTAATACTACATGATATTCAACTCAGGTTTGATATATTTAGCGTAAATATCATGATGATACAGGTTAGCATTTCTGAATAAATTAACTTTCAAACTTTACTATCCAAAAATGTACTGTAACAAAATATGCAACTTTATGTCCTTACGGAACAAAACAGGAAAATCAATAACTTATTCTTGCAGTCAAATGATATGTTCAAAATGTCCTCCAGCCCGCTCAATACACTTCTTTCATCCGACTGGCTATGCATTAATGGCCATGACATGTTTCTCCTGGGATAATGATTCTCATCCATGCACAATTGCAGTTTGCAATGGAATATATAGCAGTTTTTGGGACATCATCGGTTTAAAGTCTAATTGTGCGAGATGGAAGCTCTTATCATCCAGATATTTCTTCATGATAGCACACTTGAGTTGAATGTTACCTGGTATTAATTTTATAAAAATTCCCCTTGAGAAAAATATTAAGAAATTATTCATCTAAGGGGTCCCTTTTTTGGACACCTCGTATATATATAAATATATATATATAATTGTAGCCTGAAGATTCTGCATGAACAGATGAAACTAGTTGCGAAAAGTTGTACCTTTTCTTGTAGTTCATAGTCATTTCTATGTTTCACTCTATTTTTTAACGGTGCTCAGCTTGATATATATTTGGTACAATAGATAATGATAAATTATATACTATATAAGTCAGATGCTAAAAAGAGAAAACAAACAAAAAAACAAGATTTATGAAACAAAACTGTAATTAAGTATGTTTTATGAATATGTATTAATGCCTATATTATTCAGCCTAATTAATGATATTTTAACTATTCTCTAGGGTTTGATAGTACAGCTGACACTAGCAGACCTTCAACAAAAGGAAAAGGTATCAACACTGACATTATTCTCCATATTGTTTGATTAATTCATATGGGGAGGATATATATTTGGAAAATAACATTGAAAAATATTATGAGGATATAACATTGAAAAATAACAAAAAAAGACTGATTAATGATATATTTTTACCTTTTTAGGGTGTCATGGTGCAGCAACTGAGGATGCCCAACCTTCAATAAGCGGAAAAGGTACCATCACATATACTATAATTTCTCTGTATGAAAAAATGCTGGCTGAGAATGAGCAGATTATTCCAAATCTGAAAAGATGAATAAACACTGATAAATAAGATATATAATATTTATATGGATAAACATATTTTAAAAGTTTTTCTCTAAAAGTGAAATTGAATGAAACATTCTTATTAGGTCAACCATGGGTGGTTAGACACTGCAAGTATCCTTCAACAACCACAAATTCAGCTTAAACAGGAGCCCAAGTTTGACTTGGCCGCCATTTTGAAAGTTCTAAGCGAAGAGAGAACAGAGAAATAGAATGGGAAGGCAACCTCAAATGTCTTCCTACTGCAAATTTTCTCGTTATGCTCGTAACAAATCACTTGACTTGAAACAAAGGATTTGCCCTACCTCTGACGTCAGAGGTAGGGCAGAACTTTGAAAAACAGATGTGGAGATGCGGGGTGTTGTTTTGTACTCCGGCCTCATTTCTGCCCTAGTCGCCTCGTTATGGCTCAGCGCGAAGAGGCCTCGCCTTTACGCCTTTGAAAATGAAAATATTCATCACTTGCCGAAAGAAAATTATGGGGACAGGCCACAGCAGTGCATACGAACCATCGATGGCATCGTTCAAAGATTTTGAAAAGAGATGATTGACTTTATCATGAAAACAAGGTTCTGAAACCGTGACTTCTGTAACTTATTCTGAAACTTCATTAATGCATATCATAGATAGATAGCATGGTGGTTTAACAGAAATGTTCAGTACTGTATAAATATTGTATAATATCTTTAATATAACAGCTCTATCTGTTAAAGTAGGGTACTATATGAACAATAAGATTTAAAATAACCTAATAACATTGTGATTTAACTAAAAAAACTAGAGAAAGAAGTCATCACCTCCTTCATATTTTTGCAATGTATTTTGGAAATGAATATGCCCAAAAAAACAGTTGTCTCCTAGGTAAATAGGATTTTCTCCATGCAAACTTGAGCCATATAGCAAAATTATCAAAACCCACATCACCTCATATAATTAGACAAGGTATGCAGCATTTTGGGTTACACTCACTTGTAAGTTCCTTGAGACACCATCAGTTAGGATTGGACTAGACATAAAAAAAGGTGACTGCTTAGGAAATGTCAGTGAAATATCAAAGTAGTATCTCAAAAGCTCCATGCCTGAAGTCACTCTTGAAAACTCCTCTAATACCAGAAACAAATTTTCTCATTGGGGAAATTGTCATTCAATGTCCTGCCATTTTCTTAATTCATTGCTGCAACTAACAGCAATTTTGAAATTTTCTTTATTAATTTGTGAATACAATCTAGGTTGTAATTACTTCCATTGTACATTTTTTATTAATTTTAATACTTTATTGTAACCTATTATATCTAGGTGATTGACATTCAAATAAAAATATAAAAAAAATAACATCAACAAATGTTCATTCTGGCTGGTGAGATCTTGTAAATAACTTAACTTGTGACCATCTCCATACAATCTTTTTTCATAGGTATTTCAATTTTGTCGTACTTCCAACAATCTGACCAGCCTCCCTGTCTACTCATTCTGATTGATATTGCAGTTTTAAAGTTTAGAGTCAAACTTTAATAGGCCTTCCAATCCGAATATATCCAATATATTGATCTAGGCCAGCAATCTTCTTTCAATACAGGTGATCACAAACATGTTTCTTTCAGCAAATAAAATAATGATCTTGGCTTGGTCTGAGTGACTTTCAGTAAAAATACAATCCTAGTGCTTTCTCACCGTGCATTTTCTGATGCGTTATGTTCAGCTTATTCGTCTGCACACAAAAAAGTGAAGGGATGAATGAACGGATATCTTGTTCTCACAAAGGCTCAAACATGGCCCAATCTTTGTTGCGATAACAAAATCGAGGTTCTTCTTTTTCAGATCTACTTCATCCAATAATACATACATTACTCTTCTTTTTCAGATCCAATAATACATTACGCAGAGGATGAGCAAGATAGACTCTGCACTCCACCATTTCATTTGGCTTCGTCCACAGCTTTCCTTTGAACTGTCCACCATTTTCAGTTTCCGTCTGTCAGTGTCATTGTGTCTCCCCCGTCTCCTATCTTTCACCCTGTTCCCTTTTATCCCTGTACCTCATAAGCCCTTGTTACGAGCATCGTGAGAAAAGTTGCTGTATGAATGTATAGGGGGTTGCCATCCCATCTGTTTTTAAACTGTTAAGGTCTTCAATGTCTCCTCCGCAAAGCAAAGAAATTTTCCTCCGCATACACATACGGTGTCTAACCACCCATGGGTCAACAGGAGAAATTTGCAACAAAAAGAAAGCTTTTTCCAGGAACGGAGGAAAGCAACAACAGCAATAAAGAAGGTTAGCATGAAAAAATCAATAAATACCTTCCAAACGAATTTTGCCATTTACTTTTCAACATCATATTAGCCCAACTCAATATGCCTAATGAGAACTTTTATCCCTTTTCAGTGCCAAAGGAAAAAAAGGGCAAATGGAGGAAGTCAATTTACTGCTTGTGTAAACAGGTATAGTTAAATGGGAACAATATGTCCCTGCTTCCATTGTCCCACAACCCTGACAAAGATATTTCATCTTCAAAGGCTATAACAATCTATCATCACCCAGTTATACAAGTTTTTCCAATGCAAGCAGCAAAGGTTAATATTTCGGAAACGAGAAAATTGCTGCTTATCTTCAAAGGTTTCATCTTTGGGCCCCAGAGCAGCACTTATGCATGAAAAACTAGGATCAAACAGTGGTAACCTGCCTTTGTGTTAGCTTTCTGGAAAGTCACTTGTCAAATGAATCAATGGAAAGTTGACAATGTTTGATCTAATGGGGCAAACTCTTGGTCAGTGTAAAGGATAAACTTTGTCAAGTATACATTTTTTGTTAATTTGCTTCTAAATATCATGTTTGACAAAGCTTGCTAGAACGTACCTCAAATACAGTGTGAATGGGTCCTAAAGAATTTTTTCTTTACTGTCCTCCTGGGGTCATCTTAAAACCAATAGATTAAAGTCATTATTTTACCAAATTCTCAGAATCGTGGCAAAGTTGAAGAAAATAAATGTAAGCAATCATACAGAATATGTGTCCCAAGATTTTACTATGCTAAGTATCTAAAAAAAAACCCAATGATTCTAGAAATTGAAACATTCAGAAGACAGAAACAAATTAAAAAAGACGAATGAAATAGCAAATAACTCTTAAAATATGTTGAGTTAATTGCTTTTCAAAATAGCAAACATACATCAAATATTATACAATAGGCTGATTTTGCTTTTTTAAAAAGACTGCAAGAAGTTATTACCAGACACAGATATAACAAGTGCTTTTTCTTTTCTAGTGTCCAGGAAAAGGATATTTTCATTTAGATTGCATAAATCTTGATGAACTTCCAGAAGAAAGTCCATGGTAAGAATAGTAGAAATAAACTACAATAAACAAATTAGGAAACAGTTTTTTATGTCTTACAACAATTTCTGAAATTTTCTCTAAGCATTGAAAACATTCTTATCTTTCCATTCATATTCATTTTGGGGGATTATGCATGAGGCAGTTGGTATTGCTGAAAAATCAATGTTATCAGTCACTAAATAAGGAGTGCATTTGGAGTTAAGGGTCAGGCAATCAGGAGTAGAGGATGGGGGGCTGAAGCCCAGCAATATTTTTGAAAACAATACTGTATTCTTTCAATCGTTGGAGAGGCTGGCTTATTAGCAAAAACAGAAATCCACAAACAAAATATGAGGTTTAGAATTTACAATGATAGTTGCTTTTACAATATTAGCAATTTAGGCCTGATATTTCCATAATGCAATTTATTCCAAGTTCATTAAAGAGGGGGACTTCATTAGAGAGAATATGGTAGTACAATTTATCATCATATTAACAGTATATTGTTTTGTCATAGTGTAACAAATTTAGATGTTGACATACTTATAAATGCTCTTTTAGAAAATGTTCTCACTGTAGAAAAGAGATAATGAAATGGGAGACCAGGAAGAATAAAAACCTATATGGGTTAAAGATTGGACTATCCACAAGTTTTGACAGTTCTTTTATACATGTAGTTGTTTTCCTGTAATATGACATTAATATTGACATTTCTTCTTAAGTTATTTTGCATTTATAAATATATGGGTTTTTTAAAGGAGTTTGAAATCTTTGAGGCATTGGAGCTATTGTTTGGTTTATTTTTTAATCATTTCATTACCAGCTTACTACCAAGTCGGCCACGCTAAGCCCCGCTTTAACAATTTACAACTTTAAACAAAAAAGAGAACAAAATTTTCAGTTGTTTTGCTTCATGAAACAAAAAAATTTGAATCAACGATCAAAAAATTAGTTACATGTATGTTTGTATGTTCATTGCTTTTTATCAAGACAACTCTTGAAATATCTTGCTCGAAATCTGGAAGGCACTCCTTCAAAGTTTTACATTACATATTTTCCACAAAAAGCAACAAACAACTCATTTACTTTTAATCCAAATTCAATGAAATTGTCAACATTTTCCCACCTAAATAAAGTTCAGCGAACCCTGGAGCCGTCGTGGCTTTGTTATGCAACTTTATTTTTGAGCCTATGGGTACCGTTTGGCGTTTGCCGCTATTTTAGGTCAAGCCATACTTATGCCCGCTAATTGCAATACTTATGTCCTTTAATGTTGTACTTTTTGTACCTTTTGCCTGTATTTTTTTATTATGTATTATTTTATTTGATCGTTTCAACATAGTTGCCATACCTAACACTGTAGGTAGTGCATATGCTTTATGAAATGAAATGAATACTTATGTCCCCTAATATTCCAACGAAATATTATTCACTAAAAAAGGTTGAATAAATACAAATCAACTATCTACTTATACAGTACCTATGTCCCTTCTTTTCCTTTTGTCTTGCGAGTTCGTAAAGCCAGCACTGTTTTTGTTTTTATTTGCTTCCATCTGCTGTTTGCTACAATACAACCAGGCCTATCACACACCCTGTACTCTGCTTTCACTATCCTATATCCAATCACATCATCACCTGCCAATTTTACACATAATTACACCCTACCATCCAATCACATCACATTCTGCCAAATTCAAATCACCATCCATCACTTGTATATAGCCAAGCGTTGTAAAATTTAAAAATTATTTTAGCTCTGAAGACGCCCTGAATGCCAGGGCGAATTTATTTTCTGTGTCTCATCTACCGTTTTGTGTCGTTCCTGACAATTTATTATTCTAAAGAGATTTTTCTTATCTATGGATGGTTGGCACTTCTCTCTCCCTTGTTTCCTTGTGCTCTCTAAGGTCGCAACTATTCATTTCACTGATTGTGTTATAAGTAAAACGCGTTGTGTTGACAAAGTGAGCGAAAAATTTTTTATGTTAAATCAACTGGTAATACATAAAATAATTTCACTAGATACACTTTGGAATGGGCTTCCTGTGAGTAGAGCTGGGAGAAATCGCACAGCGGGAGAAATCGTACATTTCAGACAAATAGGACACTGAAGAAAATTTAATTCAAAGGACGCGAGGATAAAAACAAAACTATATTCTTTTTTTGCTAAGCTGGCTGATTTGTGAGAGTTGTTTTAGAACAGAAGAGAGCCCAAAAAGAGACTGAAGGACTGTAAAATTGGCGTTCGAGCGAAACTCGATGCTGCTTTATAAGACTAAGGCAGTGTCTTATTTGGCGCTGCTTAAAAAAGATAAAACCTGTCAGAAATTTATTCCAAAAGCATTTTCATATCTTGGGACTTACGACCAAACCACGAACTAAAGAATTGATACAACTGCAGCTTTTTTGTACTCTTTTCTTTCAAATAACAAACTGTAGGGAAAATGCCTCCACTCCACCCATCGAGTAGGCCTAATACTGCTAACAAAAAAAGATTATGTAACTCACTTAAAAGGTTTTGTCTTAAAAATCTATATTTTAACACAAAAAGGGTTGGTCTCAAATAACATAATGATATTTTGGTACATTGAAAAACAGATTGCAAAATATAGGCCTAAAAGAGCTTAACTGTAGGATTACTCCCTAGGCCCTAGGCCCATAAAAATACAAAATCTTGTTGTTTGCATTTTCAAAGAAAATAGTTCTACCTAGAAAGGTTAAAGGTAATACTGAAATAACAACTGTCTTGTACCTGTTAGGCAAATGCAACATTGTTTGAATCCGCTTGGTTGATAAATATAAAGGCACACAAAATCATAATTCTCAATGTTTCAAGTCTGTCCACGTCGTCCACAGAATTTTCAGTCATCTCACTGTATCACTATTCCCTCACTGATTCTATCCACGTTGTCCACGCATAGTAGGGGCTGTCTATTATATAAAAAATCATTCTCTATAACTCTGTCCACGCCGTCCACCTCGTCCACAGAATTTTCAGTCATCTATCTTTATCACTATTCCCTCACTAATTCTATCCACGTTGTCCACGCATAGTGGGGGCTGTCTATTATATAAAAAATCATTCTCTATAAGTCTGTCCATGCCGTCCACGTCATCCACAGAATTTTCAGTCATCTCTCTGTATCACTATTCCCTCGCTAATTCTATCCACGTTGTCCACACATAGTGGGGGCTGTCTATTATATAAAAAATCATTCACCATAAGTCTGTCCATGCCGTCCACGTCATCCACAGAATTTTCAGTCATCTCTCTGTATGACTATTCCCTCACTGATTCTATCCACGTTGTCCATGTATAGTCGGGGCTGTCTATTATAAAATATCATTCTCTATAACTCTGTTAACGCCGTCCACGTCGTCCACAGAATTTTCAGTCATCTCTCTGTATCACCATTCCCTCGCTGATTCTATCCACCTTGTCCACGCATAGTAGGGGCTGTCTATTATATAAAAAATCATTCGCTATAACTCTGTCCAAGCTGTCCACGTCGTCCACAGAATTTTCAGTCATCTCTCTGTATCACTATTCCCTCACTAATTCTATCCACACGGTCCACACATAGTGGGGGCTGTCTATTATATAGAAAATCATTCTCTATAAGTCTGTCCAGGCCGTCCACGTCGTTCACAGAATTTCCAGTCATCTCTCTGTATCACTATTCCCTCACTGATTTTATCTACGTTGTCCACGCATAGTGGGGGCTGTCTATTATATTAAAAATCATTCTCCATAAGTCTGTCCACGCCGTCCACATCGTCCACAGAATTTTCAGTCGTCTCTCTGTATGACTATTCCCTCACTGATTCTATCCACGTTGTCCATGTATAGTCGGGGCTGTCTATTATAAAATATCATTCTCTATAACTCTGTTAACGCCGTCCACATCGTCCACAGAATTTTCAGTCATCTCTCTGTATCACCATTCCCTCGCTGATTCTATCCACCTTGTCCACGCATAGTAGGGGCTGTCTATTATATAAAAAATCATTCGCTATAACTCTGTCCAAGCTGTCCACGTCGTCCACAGAATTTTCAGTCATCTCTCTGTATCACTATTCCCTCACTAATTCTATCCACACGGTCCACACATAGTGGAGGCTGTCTATTATATAGAAAATCATTCTCTATAAGTCTTTCCAGGCCGTCCACGTCGTTCACAGAATTTCCAGTCATCTCTCTGTATCACTATTCCCTCACTGATTTTATCTACGTTGTCCACGCATAGTGGGGGCTGTCTATTATATTAAAAATCATTCTCCATAAGTCTGTCCACGCCGTCCACATCGTCCACAGAATTTTCAGTCGTCTCTCTGTATCACTATTCCCTCACTGATTCTATCCATGTTGTCCACCCATAGTGGGGGCTGTCTATTATATAAAAATTCATTCTCTATAACTCTGTCCACGCTGTCCACGTCGTCCACAGAATTTTCAGTCATTTCTCTGTATCACTATTCCCTCACTGATTTTATCCATGTTGTCCACGCATAGTGGGGGCTGTCTATTATATAAAAAGTCATTCTCTATAACTCTGTCCACGCCGTCCACGTCGTCCACAGAATTTTCAGTCATCTCTCTTATCACTATTCCCTCACTTATTCTATCCACGTTGTCCACGTATAGTGAGGGCTGGCTTGTCCATGTCATCAAGTTTGCTCCAGTAATGCATTGTTATTAATTTTTGCATCTATCTCTGCATCAATAAGAGGCACATGGAACGAAACATGGGTGTGGTTAGGCGTGTATAGGTACGATAATGTGTAAACATTTCGTTCCTGATGCATCGAGGGCCTGTCTACTCATACAAACTGCAACCCGTAATTTCCGAAATCAGTACAAACTTATAACAATTCACTTTATACCTATGGATACAAGATGGGCGTGGACGGCCTTCTAAGGGTTGGTACTATACCTTTATATTTTAGTTCTAGGTGCACTCTTGTGCACTTTATTATTATTATTCCATACAAAAAACCTGCATCACTGCACAAATTGTTCTTTCAACCAGTAGCTGAAGGGACAGACTGCCTTTAATTTTCTTGGTTTACATTCAAGCAGCTTCCACGTTGTTGATGATGTTCTGCTGAGGAACCCCTTTGGAAATATCATTTCTGCCAATATGTATTATTATTTTATCTGTGTTGGCATTCTCACCGTTTAAAATTTGTTTTGTCTTGATTTAATCTGATCACTCTTCAGCCCATTAATGCCTTTGGCCATAGAATAGGGATTAGGCAAAAGGGTCACTCCGTATTCGCTCATCTGATGTTTAGCTGATTCATTTAAACCGACTTGCACTAAGTTAATCTTATTTTGATGTGAAATGATGTGGAGGTTAGTTTCAACAAACCAGAAGAAAAGTTGTTTGCTGATTGCCTTCTATAGGGGAATAGGCTGAGTAATGTCGTTAAAAGTGTCCAAGGGTACTGTAGTAAAGAAGCCTCAATAAGAAATGAAATGACAAATTTAAAAATAAATAGAATCTTTTAAAATTGACATTCTAGACACTAAATCTGTGTGATAAACCTTCAACTAACCAGAGCAAGGTTTACTTGATCTTTTTTCTCGATTTTAGACAAGCAAGCAATGATACTAGCAGATTTAAAATACCAGTTTTGAAGGTATGAAACTCGATATTCTTAGAAGAGTAGAAGCCATCTGCAAATATTATCATACACAACGTTCAGTATAATTTTTCTGCATGCACCAGGCATAATTTCATTCAGCATTCTGACCTTTTCTTCAAGTTTTGTACATCAACATTTCTCTGAATATGATTTTCTCTATTTTGAGCTGATGGGTTCTCTACCTTTTTAGCTTAAACTGGTACAGTTCACTGCTCTCAAATTTTATGAGTGTGTAGACTTCTTCTAATTTTCTGTTGCTTTGCCAAAATATATATCCGAAAATCAACAAGTCATTTTACAGTAAAGCTGAATCAAATTTGAAAATTCAGTGGCGAGTTTTCACACCTTTATTAGAAAATTTTCAGTTTTGAAATCAGAATTTAGCTTCATCTCCTCAATTAGCAGTATATCTGGCAGACATCTTTCAACGATCACTCTCACATCTATTATTTTGTTTCTCAGACTGTTTATAAGAAACCAACGAGAAACCAACGAGAAGGAAATCAATGAGATGATGATTTTGGAACTTTGTCCTAAACCAAGAAAGAGCATCAATATCGCAAGTAACTGAGGAGTCTGAAAAATCCTTACCCGAAAAGTTGGTAGGGACCTGGACCCTATTTGAAGTATCTAGATAGTTTTAAACAGAGGAGAAAGTTGATTGCTTTGACACAGGGATGACTGATTACATGTATCGAAAATTTCAGGGATCTCTGTTCTGGATTCAAGTCATATATCAAATTCATTTGAAAGGTTTACCAAATCACCAGTCAAAACCTTGTTGTTCTTGGAGATAATCTTGTTCTAAGAAAACTATTTGTAGATCAGCAAGCCTTCTCTTGAGGATCATATTTACTTATTCTCTTTTCTGATAAAGAAAAGTCTTGTCTTGTCACAATACTGGATACTACAACATTTTTCACTGTTCTTTTTGCAGTCAGAGCCAGATCCACAATTTTGCTCACAGTATCCTTATTCCTTAGATCATTAGTTCCAACCATAAAACAATACCATCCGGATTATCCAAATGAACCTCCAAATGATTTGATGAAGGATCTGACATTCAATGAAGATCTGTTTATCTCTTTTTTTAACTCCCCTTAACATTGAATCTCCTAGGATGGTAACTGTAGGTTTGCTGTTTAAATTTTGTTGTATTGCACTTCAATTTTGTTGAAATCTTGTCTCATGAATGTTTGTGTGATTTCTCCTCACAGCTTCCTGTATGTGTGCTTTCCAGGGACTATATTATTGTTTCTTCCTTCTGAGACATTTCCGTTTCTGCATTGCAGCTTATTATATTGATTTCTAATTTCGACAGGTTTGGGAATTGCATTTGCACAGCTCGTGCTTCAAGCTGTGTTTCTTGGCATTGGTGTATTTCACAGAAGAAAAGGGCTTGTCAGCATCTTTTTTATTAGGTTGTTTTTGAAATTAGAATTTTCTCTTTTTAACTTTTCATTTTCTTTTTTGAGATTTTTATTTTCATTTTCTAAACTTTCGCATTTGGCCAGTAAATTAGATATTTTAGTCATGCAGCAATCTGCTGCTCCACTTTTTCTAATCTGTTCATCACATTATGCGTACATTTTTTTTATTTTTCTATATAGTCTTTGAGTTGTACAAAACTTCAAAATTGCAAAAAAGCTTTTAAGTATGCCCGAAAATGATTTTGCTATTCATTGCAATTTTTCTATATCCTAATTATTTTAAAACTCAGACCCATCTCAAAATTTCATTTGATGACGTCATCATGATGCTATCAGAACACCCTTGCCTGTTTTGTATGTGCTGAATGAAGAACTTTTTACACTTTTGTAATATTGAGGCTTATTGCATCAAATTATTTGCCACTGTAGCAATTGCTTTAAATCGTATTTGAATGTTCCTCGAGTATTAACTACCATTAAATTCATTTTCCAACATGGCACTGTCTCAATTATCTATGTCACAATTTCTTCAGATAAATGCCCTTTGCTAGAAGGATCCCTGCATAGAGCCTCTTACTTTCGATTACTCTGAAGGGTTAGAAAATGTGCGCTCATCTTAGAAGATGCAAAGTTGTTGGGAAAATTGAGCGCTGGAGATATGATTGCCATTGGTGCAATATATCATGCCAAGTGCTTGGCTGCATTATATAACAAAGCAAATCGTTAACAGTTAGGTGATGATTTTGATGACACAGAGAAGCAGTTACATGAAATTGCACTTGCTGAATTGGTTGTTTTTATTGAAGAATCCTACCTTGATTCCGAAAATGAAGTTCCACTTTTCAAGTTGGCTGCTCTAGTCAAAATGTACACATCAAGATTGCAGCAACTAGGAGTAAAAATAAAAGCATGTGTGCATTCAACACAATCTAAGAATAGGATTTTAACCAGTGTTGATGATTTGACGTCTTACAGAAAGGATAGAGATGTATTCCTTGTTTTCAATTGCAATATCGGGTCAGCACTTATCAATGCTTGGGACATAGATTTTGATGATGAAGTAGGCATTCTTTGTACAACAGCTACGATAGCGCGAGGAGATATACTGAATAACAACAAGGAAGAATTTAATAGCAGGTTTACTGTAAAATGCCAGCAAGAATATGTGCTACAGTCACTCAAAACGTTAGTGACAATAACTGTGGGTGTTGTGAATATCAATAGCCAATCTGCTAACCAGTCTATTGCCCAGGCTGTACTCTCTCTATTCCAGCTTATAATGTTCAGCAGAGAGTCAGAAGACAAAAAGATTCAAAATCGTCTTACTAATCGTCTTACCATCAACCATAACCCTAGTGCTACTAGTGCAGTTGGTTCCTTCCATGAAACTGGAATTTCTTTGTTCCAAAATATTGCACAGAATAACAAAGGCAGGGTGTGATGTATCCCTGTGATTCAAAAGGAAGTAGCTGGTAAACAACAACTATCAAAATTACCTGTTTTTTACTTAGAAGTTCCTGACACAGCATTCCATGACATTACAATGATGTTCAGAGCCTCCTAAAGTTTTGCACCGAAAGTGCCAAAATTGACAACTTTGACATGTTAGTATTGAAAGTGCAGGCAATATTTAAAAATTCTGTTTATGCATTGGAATCAGTGCTTAAAAATACATATTTTGCAAATAAAAATGATCACCCAAAATTTGGTACCATAAGTACTTTAACTTACAGTGCCTGTGATCCAAAGACCAATCAATGCAAACAGCAGTGAACTGGAAATAATAGAAAAAAATCATATGGGAGCAGAAAGGATGTCAATATGTCAATCAAAATCTGTCAATCGAAATTTGTTCATCCGTGAATCATGTGACCTGCCAATCAAGTCGCTGTAATCTGTAGATCATGTGAAATTTATGGTTTTCATGCATCATGTCATTTTCATATCCAGTTTTTCGTTTCATTTTTTTGTATTACAGATAATCATTCACTTGTGCATTCAGAAAGGCAAGAAAAAAACATCAATAAATCTTTTGTGAAAAATTTTTTTTCATATTCATGTTTAATGGTACAATATTAGCTTTGTAGTCAATGATTTCTAATTATTACACAAAAATTGTCCATATGGCAAAGTTTTGACTTTATCATCCACGATGTAGCGCTTATCATTAAATGATACAACTGATATCATTTTTCTTGAAATAAAGAGGATTTCTTGCTTCATTGGCCTCATGGTGTTCTGCAAATGTTTCAACAATAATTGAAAAGACCATCCACATAATTTTCATGAGTTAGCCCCAATCATTGACAACTGATCTCTTTATTCCTTTTGCTTTGCATATTTCTTTCTGATTTTTCTTGTAGCTGTAAAACTTGGCTAGAAAACCCTTAACTTCTCCCATCTCGTTACCAACAAGTTCATCCACCATTTTGTAGATAACCTTGTTTCTGTTCAAGATGCAATGGTGCTCCTCATCACGATTACTAAAGTCAAACCTTTTTTCCTACTTTTTCAGCTTTTTATACAAGCGATCTTCCTTAAATATAGCCTGTTAGATGCTGTCAGTATCTGTGAAGCTCAAATTCATATCTTTGAATCTTTTTAGCATGAACTTGTAATGAAAATGATCTATAAGAATCTTGCTTATTTGCAACACTATGATTTCAACAAAGATGGGTTTCTTCAAATACACTTATGTGTCACTGGTCTATCAAGTGTTGATTTGTACATTTTACATCGTTTTACCAAATACAGCATTATTCATTCATTTAAAGAAAATCTGTTTCAAAATCATTTCTTGAATTTGCTTCAAAACCATTCTCTATGCTCAAACTCCATAACTTTATGAAAGTTCTTTACTCTTAGTCCCAAGTTAACTTATACTTGCAAAGTACCACAATGTACATTATTATTCTCAATTTGACAAACAAATTTGGTACCTACTTTACAGACTGTCACAGTGCCTACTTTCAACATGGAATTATTTCGCAAATTGTATAGGGTTCCATAAAGTAAAATGTTGTATAGAAGTAAAGAAGGTTCAAAGTTATACAAACCTTTGAAGAACCCCGAAGAAGCCCATTGTTATGGGGTGAAATCACACTTTGGAAATGTGCCATTTTCGAGATTTTTTCTGGCATTTTCAAATCTAGGCCTACTCTGACATACTTAAGAATGACAACGAAAATTGTAACTGACTTTGATTTATCTTAAACAAATTTTTAATAGGTAATCTTTGAATCTTTGTTTTTTCTCTTCTTCGTTGTTCTCATTTTTCCTTTGTGCAACCTGAGCAGTACAAATTATCATGTGATGCATTAGTTGTAGTCTACAATTGCATGCTTTGCCACAGTCATCACATACATAGGACCTCTTTTTCTTGTTCAAAGCATCATCTTCATCGTCCATATTTTGTCAAGTGATTTTTTTATGGTAATATATACAATTATTTTATTACTAATTTCCACTTATTCTGATTGTTCAAGGGTTTTGAATAATTTTGAATTTTTAAGTCTCTTCATAGAATAGTTTATTGATTAATCGCTGCCTACAACCCTTTAAGAGAATAAGAGAGTTCAATGCCATTGATTGTTGCAGGTTTCCTACTCCATAATGAGCGTGCACCTCGGATGCATAGTAAAGTTGGTCTTAAAAAACTGAATGAGATCTTCGATCTTACGAAGTTGGTTGATTGTTGGACTGTGACATCCTGCTTTTGAGCAATCATCTCTGATAGTTGTTTTTAAAATGCTCTACACTCACGACCCATTCCTCCATTAGTTGAGAAGACAAGGGGACTGAAGGTCCCATTTTCCTCAGTGTTTACTCGCTTGTTATAATGGCGTTTCTTTTCATCTTCATTTCTTTTGAAGCACTTGCTGAGCTCCAGACCCCTGTATCTTTGAGCACTTAGGTTAAAGACCCTTATATTGGAAAATTCTCTTTGCCCAGGAGTCCAGAAACCAGTAACACTGATGTTCAAACGTGCTTCTCTGCTGCGGTTTGCAGTACGATATTGAAACTGCTCGCAATATAGAGCCATCAAGCTTGATTCGCTTCGAACATTGACACATGCCTCATCAAGTAGCTTTGCTGTTATGTCGCGAATCTCATTATGTCTTAATGTCACAAACCCTCCTTTCATACAAGACAGCGCATGTGAAACATCAAAACTGCTTCCAGAGACACATTCAGTGGGTAATCAAGGAAGGATCCAGTAATATTGAATACGTAGTGCATCCTTACACAAGCTCTATGATGGGAAGATTTGTTAACCAGTTTGAAGAACCAACTAGGCAATTGGAGTCGTTCCTTGTCTTTTGATCTTCATTCAACTCGGGCCTGACTCGCTTCAGTTTCTCTTTATTTTGTTGGTTCTTCTCACTTTTAATCATCGCAATTGATTTATTTCCCCATTTTCAGTTGTGCCAAGTATCTGATTCTGAAGTTGAAATGTAAACTACTTTGAATTGTTGTGCTCGATTGGTGCAATTTCACAGACATTTTTAAGACCAGGTCCACCCATCCTAGGCGGGAGGAACTAAATCAGAAGGACCTCAACCACGCTGTGTTAACAATGCAGCTTTTAGTACCATTTGCTCATTAATAGCATCAAGTACTATCAGATTGATGTATTGAACAGGGCCATGCATTAGATTGTAATCATTAGTATCTTGTCCTTTGGGATGCTTCTCCTTCAGTGTTGCAGTTTTTGCTATCGTCTAATGGAAGCACCCCTCCACCCATATTGTTGGTAATCGATTTGATTGCGCCATGCACATAACCTCTTTCCATTTTTTCCTTAGACTGTTTTGAGATTGTTGCAATGTTTTTCTTCTCCATAGGTTTTGGCAGTCTTGATTTTATCTGTGTAAAACCATCAGGAAGCGAATAAGACAAGATCTGAGAAAAGCAAATACCAAGAAGTGAAAGATTCAATAGAAAATGGAAGAGGGTTGAAGAAGTGTAAGCCAGAAAATGGGGAAAAGGCGTTGATTCAGGCATCAAAGGAGAAGGATAGAAGTGAAAAAATGGACAGGGAGAGAATACTGAACAGATGCGCCAAATTCTATCAGGAGTTGTATGAAGACCCCTCTCAGGACATCCGAACAACACCAGCGGATGCATCTCCACACATTCTGAAGAGAAAGGTGGAGAAAGCTGTCAATGAAATGAAGAATTGCAAATCACCTGGAGAACATCTTGTGGTGATTGAAACGATCAAACCAGGAGGCGACATCATCATCACTAAGCATCACAACCTATACAACAAAGTAATCGAAACAGAGAAGGTGCCAACTGAATGGAAAAATGCCATTATCATTCTACTCTTCGAAAAGGGGGGCAAGAAGGACCTAGCAAACTATCGTCCCATCAGTTAGCTGTCCCATATCTACAAATTATTCATGAAAATAATCAAAAACAGAATTAGACGCACCTTTGATGAAAACAAGCCCCCAGAACAAGCAGCTTAAAGAAGAGGATTTTCAACAATAGATCATTTGCATGCCACTGGATAGATACTTCAGAAGACCAAAAGTCCCAAAAACCACTTTTCATGGCATTTATTGACTACAAAAAGGCATTTGACTCCATCAAGCATGCCTCAGTCTTTACACTGGAAAAAATGGCAAATCATCGAAAATAATCAACATTACAAAATAAACTTACAACAAGGGCACGGCGCAGATTCAAACAGAAAAGCTGAGTGAGAAGATCAGGATTCAGAAAGGAGTGCTTCAGGGAGACACATTGTCGCCCCTCATGCTCACAGCAGCTGTTGAAGAAATCTTCAAAAGAATATCAGCAGAAACAGGCATTAACATCAATGGAGAGATACTAAACAATTTGAGGTTCGCAGATGATATCATCCTATTTGTGAACAAAGAAGAACATTTGCAAGAACTTGTGAACCAACTGAACAAAAAGGGGAAGAAAGATGGAATGAAAATGAATAAGAAGAAGACAGAGATCATGTGCAACGAGATCCCAAAGAAGTGGCAGAGAAAAGGCATCACAGTAGATTGAGAAAAATTAGAGGAAGTTCAGGAGTACAAGTATCTTGGAGAAATATAAACACCCAGAAACGAGATCAATGTCAAGATCAATAATAGATTCGATGCAGGGTGGAGGAGATTTGGTCAGTACAGTCACTTTTTGAAGGAAAGGAACAATCCGAATAGCATGAAGAGAAGAATCATGGACACCGTCATTTTACAATCATTGAAATATGGAGCAGAAACATGGGCACTCACGAAACATCAGTCAAGAAAACTAGCAGCTGCCCAGAGAAGCATGGAGAGAAGCATCCTAAACATCAGTCTCAGAGATAAAATCAGGAATGATGTCATCAGAGAAAAAATAAGTGAAAGATGTTATCCAAACTGCAAAAGATCTAAAAGGCAAATGGGCTGGACACATTGCAAGAATGAAGAACAACAGATGGGCAAAGAAAACATCCGAATGGTACTTGAGGGGATACAAAAGAGGAAAAGGAAAGCCGAAGAGAAGATGGAGGGACGAGATTGGAGAAAAGGCTGGCAAGACCTGAATGGCTAGCATGTTACCGGATTGACTGGAAGAGGTTGTGGAGGCCATCTGCCAGCAGTGGCATGACAGGCTTATGATGATGATTGTAGCGTTTCTGCCTCGTTCACCAACGCATAAATCTCACCTCTATGCCATCAACGCCATCTTCTTTCCAGAGCTTTTATATGGTCTCTGATTTTTGAGGTTTTGCTTGGCATGATGTGAATTGCCTTCATTGATATCAATCCCAGTGGGCTATCTTCTAGCCAAGCATTAAGTAATCTAGTTATTTGCCAGGTAAAGTCTTTGCCGGTGCCTCCACTTGGAAGCACTAAAAGATTTTTCCTCCAGAAAGTGATTTTTTTTATAGCAGGAATCAATCAGTTTTGTAAAATCACTTCTCTTCACCTCAACCCAGTAAAACTGCTCAGGAGTTGTTACTTCCGTTCCATTGTTGTTAGAATTTTCAAGCATAGGAACTTCTTTTTCTGCAGGCAGAGGATTGACTCTTGACACAATTACTTTACATTGTCTCTGATGTTGTAGAGCACCTCTCCCCGTACGGAATCATTTTCCACACTTTACACACAAAACTTCCGTTGGTGTCGATGGTAGGCCTAGGTCCATCACTTCGTCTGCTGCAGTTGATATTATCTCAGCAACTCATTGTGTTAGCATAATTTTTAATTCACCAACAGCAGCATAAATGATCATTAACATCCGCCATGTAGCCATTCAAAAATCATCACTTCTGTTGCTTTTTTCCTCAGATCCATCTTTCAATTAAACCCTATACTTTCTGCCTCAACAACAGAGAGACTAATTTCACATCCGATCTCCAAAACTTGTGACCATCAACTGTCTGTTTAAAATAGAGAAGTATCTTATGATATGAGGCATGATTGCGGAACAGAACCCAAGAGACTTTGTGCAGACTGTGCTGAGACATACTGACATAAATACTCTTACAAATCAACAGGTGGCATTTGGCACTGTTAGATAACACAAGATTAAAAATAGAAGGAGGGCTAAAATTTCAAAGTTATAGATGACAATAAGTAACATCAAATTTCACAAATAAAAATAAAACAAATCTGCAGCTCAAAACTCCTGCACCATAAAACTTGGGTCATTTAAATCAACACTTAATACTTATATCTGTAGGAGATCATGTATATCAGATCAAACTTTCAAAATAATATTATACACTTGCAGGTTGTTTGAGAATCCTTTTGAATATGTGAATGTCGTCCATGTGAAAAAGAGAATGTTGTCCTTTGAATAGGAGAAATAGTTATCTATTTATTTATATTTTCTTTTTACATTCAAGTGTCTAGGCCAAGATGGCCCTTAACCATAACTTTTACAATTTTAGAAAAACAGTTAAACTACTCTTTGCTTAATAAACTACTGACATGTTACCATCAATATAAGCCATTATTACAATTACAATTTTCTAACATCATTTATAGCTCAAACAAAAAAGGGAGATTTATATTTAATATGTGATCAAACTAAGACATTACAAAAATAAAGGATTGTCTAATCACTTACATTTTCAAGTATTGTTACTGGACTCTCTAGAAATCTTTTTCTTTTTGCGAATGAGTTCTTACAATATAATGCTAGATTTGTTATTGTATTTTTGTTTTCTTGGGACATAAGCCATATAAACATATTTTCTTCACTTAATTGATTGGTAGTTGCAAATTTTTCGTAAACTTTATCAAGCATAAGTTTTCTCTCATTTTCGTATAAACTTCATGACATAATAAAGTGAACTTCATTTTCAACTTGTTGCTTGATAACCATTTTACAAAAAGGACAGAGTCTCTCGTTCCTGGGTGTATTATTTCTAACCTGCCAGTTTCTATGTGAAGATTATGGGAGCTGAGTCTTAATTTTGCTAAGGAGGATCGAATATTGTAGTCAAGTAAATAGTCAAGGTAGGGCTCAAATTTGAATGATGTCTTAAATGAAGCATATATTTTTTTAACTTCCAAAATTTGCAACTCAAGTTTACTTAAGATATCTGACTCAAAGTGCTTCTGTTGTTTTGTTTGCTTTTACCCCTAAGGCGTACTTGCATGCTGACGAGTGTTGTGTTTCAAGTTTTTGCCAATCATCAAATCCCCAGATTTCAGAAGCATAATTTAGTATTGGTAAAATTGTATGATCAAAAAGATATAGATAGAGTCTGGGTTGGAAACCACCCCTTTCATTGCTTTTGGATATCAGACTATAATAGGATTTTTGAGCTTTTTCCTTAATCTTGTCAATATGTTCTGAAAAGAGCCAATTGATTTTATTGTTACTCCCATGTACTTGTAGGATTCACATTCTTTTACTTCTATATCCCCAAGTTTCCAAACTTTCTTACGAGATTGATTAACTTTTTGATGTTTGCTAAGGATCATAACTTTCGTTTTATCCATGTTGACCTCCATTTTAACTGATTTTGTAAAAATGTCAAGTTTATCAAGTTGGGATTGGAGGTCACGTTTGTCTTTAGCTGATTAGAATGTTTAGAAACTATTCTTCATTAGTTGTCTGTTAGAAATTTAACCTTGTTTCTGTGTGAAAACGATGCCATAAATAAATTGCTATTATCTATAGAGTATATAGGCAATATATTGTAATGTTTAGAATATATTTACATATAAATTATATAAGGGTATTATAAACCATGGATTGAGCCATAAGCTATTAGAGATATTGCTATTGCGCATGCGCTATTTGATGAATATTCATATGACATACATCCTTCAAATCTTTATTATTTCTTTGTTCTACATACCAGGTCCCAGGCCTCTAGCTCTTACCGTTATTGATATAGCTACTGCGCATGCGCAGTTGATGTTTATACATATATATATTGCAGATATATATTTTCAATCTCCATTATGGACTTGTTCTATGTACCAATTCCCAAGTCTTCAGCTAATAGTTGTATAAAAGTATGCTATTATACGTTTCAACCAATGAGATAGCAGTTTATTCCTTTCAGAGTGTGGAAGACGATCGGGATGGTGTGGCTGTTTGCTACTATATCTAGATGCTTGAAGTTGCAATATTTGCAAGCTGGTCCTTTGTATTTCCCGCCAAGCCTAATACAGAGATCCCAACTGCGCACGCCATAGTTTTCGTATATGATAAAGGAATGCGCTTCTTTTATTATACTAATTGTTAATCTGTTGGTATATTCCTTTATAATTTTTAAATAGATATATAAACATCTTATAAATCACCAACTTCATTTTCATTAATTGAATTTAGTATTATTTCTATATAATTGAATGTAGTAATTTAAGACAACTTATCAATATAACATAAAACATTCAGATTCAAATAGTAGTTTTTAACCCCAATCTCCAAGGGCTTTATCATTGATTTCTTCTTTTATTTCTTCTATGAATGATGTTGCTACAGTCCTATCATGATAGTTCATTAAACCACCAGCAAGTTCTTCAATAAAAATCATTAACACAGCCATTCTTCCCCAATTTCCTTCTTTATCCATAATTGGAAAAAGTCCACAAACTAGGTCTTTAGCTTCTAGCTTGGAAAAGACTTGATGTTGTTCTACTTGAGACTTTATTGAGTTATTAGAGCTAGCTCTTGCATATGTTAGAAGATCTTGCATCCAATGATAGTATGAGCTTCTCATTGGGATTGATTGTCTCTTGAAAGATACTACTCCTAAATTGCGACATTCATAGTTTCTCTCCAAAGAATATGCAACTAGATTTTTCCTGGTTATTTCCAGCTCCTTCTTCACAGCGTTGGATATTAGGAACGCTGCTGAAATCACCTTCGCATCTATCGAGTGGTATGACCATACTGTTGCTTCTTCTCGATTTATATAGCTATACTATGGAGATTCTCTCTTAAATCAGAGACTTCCTCCATTCTGGAAACTTCTTGAAACTTCTGGAGACTTCTCGAGACTTCTGGAAGGTTCTGTAATGTTCTGGAAAGTTCTAGCAATTTCTGGGAATTTCTGGAAGGTCCTGGAAAGTTCTAGAAAGTTCTAAGTTCTAGCCAATCAGATTGCAGGATTATTACGTCATTGAAGGGACTTTCCCGTTCGAACGTCATGTTCGAATTATTACACCATCATAATTAATCAATCAGCTTGTAGGATTTCTCGTTTCTAGGATCTTCTGGGACATTCTGGAAATTTGTAGATTGCAAAGGTTGTTAAATCGGAAACGAGGCTAGCGGTTTCAGACAAGTGTGCTGCATTGTAAGAACTCTTGAAAACGAGGTTGGAGAAACCAGCATGCTAGAAAAAACTCATAACAATCAATACTAAAATAGATCAAATGCATAAATCACGATGCATAACTAAGTTGTACTTATATTAAAACTAGAAATGATTTAAAACATATGAAAACTGAACAGAAATTACAGTCTCTTGAATAGTAATTAATATTATTACTTTCATAAATGTACTTTTAAATTAACTAAAATTCTATCTCTATGTATTCTTATTATTATTTGTATATGTAAAATTTTAATATGAAAATGAATGACACAATTTATATAATTATTGCATTAGTAATGTTTATCAATGTACAATTACTTATCATTGTATATGATTTTGTATTGTTAATGTATTTTGAATATTTTTACATTTGCATATCAGTTTATTAAGATTCTTCAGTTATATCACTGAATGCTGATTAATATATGTTATAATTGATCTTAATAATATTTTGATATTATTATAACTATAATGATTGTGATTAGCATAACACAATGATTGTGTAACAACATTGTATAATACATCTGTATTGAAACTTCGCTAAGAAGCTTTAAACATAGTTTAATATATATTGAGCAATTTAATGCCTTAGAAAATGTTGTTAACAGTCAAATAATCTCTTTATATGAATATGTTTATACCAAATATGATGATGATTTCTCAGATTTCTGACATTGTTATTTGTCAATTATTGAAATTGAATAACTTCTCGTATGTGTAATATTCATTTCTAGATATTCAGTTTGAATATCTGGATGAATAACCTATCAGAAGTCTGAGATCCAGATCAAATTCCAAACATTATGAAATGATTCCAATGATACTATGCTGATAACATAGTTCGAGATCTTCAAGAATACTCAAGAATTATCTAATGCTTCAAACTTCTTGTAACTACGCTTTTTGAGTCTAAGTCTGATACGGTCTGTCAACTGTACCAATCTGATTGTATCTAGAATAGTCACTCGATCACATAACAAGTGTATAGTCTAGTGAGTACGCATCCAACTTCTGTCTACATGATTCCTGTAGGTCATACACAAAATATCAATTGAATCTTCCAAGACTGTGGTACTGTAGAGGCAAATGTACATCCAAGTCGTCTTGAATCGACAGTCTATGTGACAGTGAAGAGAATGCACGAGCAGAGCTTACAAGATCGTGATACAAGATCCTAGTCGCACTGAATACTCTGAACACCAAGATGTTCATACTGTTGTCTGATAACTGTGCGACGAAGTATGTCACAACTTAGCAGATAGACAACTACAGCATTTCTAGACAAGGATACTTCTGCAGCACGTCAGACTCGCATCGAGACAACAGAATTTTGACAACGATGGAATGCAATCATGTCAGCGTCGTAGCGTTGAGTAACAAGGAAGGATTGCATTTAAACAATGTTCAGTTTCTAGGAGTAAGTTTATTGTTGTAAACACATCAAAGTTTCTCATTATTTGACAATAGCTATCGAAGTTGTTATTAGTACGCAGTAACATCTTTGGAGAATTTAGGCTGACAGCTTAATGTGACCTTTTATGCGTACTAGAAACAAATTGACTTTCTGATTGGTGAATGTTACTGTCCCATGTGATGAATTCCATGAAAAATCTGCCCTGATCGATCAGTAAACAAGCAGTAGATACAGCATTTTGTTGCTGATCCTTATAATTTTCTCAAAGCTATAACATGTTTTAACTGACATAAAAGCTAAAAAATTAGCTCCAATGAAATACTAACACAAGAATAAACTTTCCAGACATTAAGAAGTTGACATCATTTTCACACCATTGCCTTCATGATTTTACAAAGTCTAACACAAGATTTAGCTTTTAAAGAAAATAAACACCGAATTCACAAACATCTTTAAGTATAAATTGAAAACAGTGAGTAACAGCACTGTAGTCTTGATATGTAAAGGGTGTTGCCTATCATAATTACAGATAATTACATTACAGATTCATATCATGAAAATCTGCAAAGAGGTGTTTGGTGATATGAACTGTGATAAAAATAATGTCACTCACATTCTAGTTGAGAAATGCTTTGATTATGTTGAAGACTTGACTCGAAATGGATGGTAAAAATTGCAACATGCTTGGGAGAAGAATCTGCAAGAATTTGTAAACGGTAGCCTGTGTGCAGCCTCAAACACTTCTCCGAGAAAGAGTAGAGTCTGCGCAACAATGAACGAAAGCTTGTACTGCTGAGTCAGCAAAACTACAACCTCGTTTTTATGCAAACCAGCTCTCGATGCACTGCGGCGCTTTCTCAGCTGCGGCGTGTGTTGAGTTTTTTTCTGATTCAACCTCGCAGCAGAATTGGAAGCTAGTTTTTTGAGTTTTCAATTCACATAAGAGTTTCATTTTTGAAGAAGTTTAGCAAATGAAAATGTCTTGCATTCTATGTTTTGCTGCTATATCCAAAGAAGAGTCTTGGGATTATAATTTGGTTGTGGCAAAAGACGATTTGATGTGTTAGAAGTACTTCGTAGATTGGAAGTAGGCGTCCAGGCCACATCGGAACACATCTGTCAGGCATGCCTTCGACTCTTGAGAAAAGCAGATCGGGACCAGAAAAAGGTTCAAGAGCTTGAGGGACAAGCCATTAGCAAATATCGAGCTGAGGCTTTAAAGATCGAAGTCGCCGTGAAGACCAAGTCCTCAAAACGGGCTCGTTCTGCTCAGGATGTGAATACTGTTGAGGAGAAAGGACCTAGGCCCGGAAGTTGTCCTGATGATTCAAGCATTGCCATTGTTGAAACACCTGTGAAGACAATACGCTTGGTCAAATAATCTTGCCAGTTATTATCAGACTTGCAACTCACAAATACACCGAAGTCTGGAAATGCCTTTGCCAGCAACATTGCCTCTTTTGACCCACCACCCACCCCTACTTCTTCAGAACAAAATCGTGCCCACAAGACACAAGCCTTCTTAAAAATTGTTTGGCCATCTCGAACGAAGGTGAGAAGGCTCCCAGCTGATTTGAATTCTGTTGGGTTAATGCTTTTGCGTGGAACCTACCAGCAAATAGCTGGAGTAGTATGAAGACATGCAAAGTTGAAAGCAAGCCTTGTCGAACTTTTCTTCAAGGAGATTGACAAGGAGTGTAACAAGCTTTGTGTTTCGAAAAAGGAGGGCAAGCCTTGTGATTCAAAAGGTGCACATAAAATTGCCACTAAGAGTCCAGGAAATACAAAGCAAGCCAGTTCAACAGACTCATCTCCAAGCTGTTTGCGACTTACAAAGAAGGAGGATATTGTGAAGTTCAAGCTTGGAAATCGGAACAAAGAACTCAAAGAACAGGCACCATTGGTGAGATCAACCCTTATGGCCATGAGCTGGCGTAGAGGTAAGAAGGCTGTGTTATGACAGCGGCTGTATGCTTAAAGAATCGTTCAAGAAGAATGACTGCAATGCAGCTATTATTATCGCTGAAGTTGCAGCATTCTGGGTTTATTGTAAGTTGTGATGGGATGTGCTATTTTGCATAAGTTTCACATTTTGATGGTACTCTAACTTCTTTTTTATTCATAAAAATTTCCTTTAAGAACTGGCTTCATATTTTACAGAACATTGTCTAACATAAACCACATGGATAAGACTGCAAAATTGTCTAGCATAATTTTCATGCAGCTAAATAGTTAAAAACAAGTAGAGTTCCTTAACAATTTTAGTGAACTGTTGCTAGCTTTCATTGGAAATTTCTTATGCTACCCAATCATAGAGTCTACGTTCTAGTCTCATCAAATAGTGGGATGCCTCTTTTGCAAAAATGTGATCTAATGTTTGTATGATGCTATAGAATGCATATATCAAATTTTTTTTCAGGAATTTCATGCCCATTCAAATTCTTTATCACTGATTATTTTTCAACCTTGTTTACAGGCAACATTGCTGAGGATGAGCACTTTGCGGCTAGCCATTTCCCATACATTCATATACAAAAAATGGATGAATTTGGGCATGATCATCTTAAAGAAGTTTATGATAGTATCCTGAAGAAAGGCTTTGAATTATCTCTTGCATCATCTACTGCTCCCTTGAATTCAAGTGGGAGAAGATTAGTTATAGATAATTTCAACTACACATCACAGCCCCATCAAATGACAGAAGATCGCCAGAACCAGGTCGTGAACTGGGTTGGCTTGATGATTGCAGAAAACAGAATCTCAGGGTCATATCTAGATTGCAACAAACCATCTTTAGAAAAGTTAATGGGAATGGAAAATGGGCTTTGCCTCCCTAATAATGTTGTTGTCCATGTTCTTCCGGTGTTCTGGCGGTCAGACGTGTATTTTTGCTACAATCCTTGCCAAAATAGTTGGAATGCTACGTTAATATTCCATACTTTCTCCGCTCCAACTACCCCTCCCCCTGATACAATGTTGATTTACTCTAAAACTCTGTTGCTGCTGGCAAAAACGTGTCTGCAATATCATAGCTCACTGTCGTGTCTACAAAAATCAACATTGTACAGGGGGAAGGGGGGAAGAGGGGAGACGCAGGACCGTGAAATTGAGATGGCATTTATAGCTCAGTTTCTTATGCTGTAATTACGAAATTTTGCCCCGTTCCAACATTTTTGGCAGGGATTGTCTGAGGCAATTGGAAACAGGAGAATGGAATGGACGGAGGACGTAGATGGAGTTTGTGGTTATCTGAATAAATTGATGTCAGTGATGAGAAATGTGGCATTTGCAGTTACTTTATGAATCTATTTTAAGATACATGACATCATACATAAAACCATGGCACTTGCAGTGGTTCCATGGCAGTGTTAAGCTTATGAGTTAGCCCCAGGTGTCTGTCACTAGTACAAAGAACCTCGCTGTTATATAGTTTGTTCAAGATTAAACACTGCAAAGTAATCGTGGGACACCCCAAAAGTGACTAGGTAGATTGTCGTGAGAAATAGGCTGCAATTGTTTGAGCAGTAGTATTATCCTCATGCTGTCCACGGTTACCGTTTCACTGAAGACTTTTGTGCAGTAAACTCTCTTAGCTGCGACTAACAAAATTATCTGTATCAATTGATTGGAATTATTCGGACAAGGAAAACTATAACTTTTGATACATGATGTCTTGTAAATGTTCTTTGGTTGTTAAAATATAACAGATTATTCTAACGTTGTCCACTTGTTATTGAAAGATGTTTTATGAATCTAGCTTATCTTTCATATCTTTTTGGCCATCATGGAGGTTTTCGCATGAGCAGTGCATTTTCCGATATATTCATAAGGATAGGGTAATGGTAAAGTTACATTGAAGGACTTCGAAACCTTGCGATTCATTTAGAGAATTCTAACTTTCATGTAGTGGAGGAAATGTACGAAAACTTCGGCCAGAAATTTGGGTTACCGATGTGGCCACTGTTGGCTGTCGTTAAACTAGCAATGCTGATCGCATTGCTCTTGCAAAAGGCATTCATTTCGTCGGTATGTATTTCTGCATAAAGCCATGGAGACAAAGCATAACAATGGCGAAGGTAATTCAGGTATCAAATACTTTAATGGAGCTGTCTTGAAAGTAAGAGCAAAGCTTTTAAATATCAAAGTAACAAGACATTCATATTTCAACAAGAAAATTAGCAAACAAAATTGTAAACAAAGATTAAGAATACATACTAGGAATTGCATACTAATACTCTGTAGATTACATTAATATCTCGTTCTATTGCCGTCTGATGTAACATTGCATTTGAGTCTTTTTGGCATCTTAGCGATTGTTCCTTTAATCAGTTCACCGTCAAAAGAGAACAACGTCTCCATAATTCTACAAGAAAATTCCTCGTATGATTCTTTGGTGATCCTCCTTTCCATGGCTTGCTTGTATAACGTTCGTTTCACGTTATGAAAAACGTTCTCTATAGGGTTCAGGTCAGGCGACCTTTCTGGTATATTCACAACAGTCGCACCAATTTCTTGCCGTGCCTCCCTTGCAGCCTTGCTATTCTGACACGGGTCCTTGACCATCACCAACATCTTTGCCATCCTACTTCTTCTTGAAGTCACCTCCGCATCAGCAAAAGCATGTGGCAGCTTATTTCTTATAAATGTCACGAAAAAGTTGCCACTCATTTTCTCGTACGGTTCAGCAAGTACAACACCTCGATTATAGGAGATCGCCACAACAACATGAACGCGTCTACCACCTGGAAGATCTTTTGTTCCAGTTGTTGTATATGTCAGCCCCTTGCTTGGTTTTCGATAAACTCTTCCTTTGGGTTTCGATGCCTCTCGAAAAGGATTGTACTTATGCACAAATGATACAGCGTCCAGATACAAAGCGACATCATGTGTCCAAAATGTATCATCTCGTTCCTTCAGTGATTTCCTTGCAAATGCTTTCCTCTTGCATTCTTTGCTTGATAGCAAGCCTTTTTTCCGTGGCTGCAGTTTTTTATAGCCTGCTTTGTTAAGGATGCGAACATATGTTGGGTAGCTCCCTTTACTTGTTGGAGTTGCTGTCATAACTTCTTTCACTGTTGGATTTTTACCCTCTCCGCGCATTTTCCGAAACGTTCTCATGAAGCCGGCCTCTTCTTGATGAGATATCACACTTGGCCTTCCGCCTGTTTCAGGTTTACTTCCGCAAGCATTCCCTCCTTCCATCCTTGATTCTTCTTTGCAACACCGGTGTACTGACGATATTGAAACATTCAGCATTTTCGCTGTTTCCCTATAGCAATTCTCAGCCTTACAGATGATAGAAGCTCACCAACAGAACATCATATCTCCCCCAATCACTCATGACTATCAATTCTATACTGTTTACAATTTTTTTACCACATATTTGCTATTGCACCTTTCTGCCACAACTTCAACTGCCTTAAATTGCCATTACTTATGTTTCTCATATATATGACGTCATTCATACAAGAAACTAATAACGTAAGAAAAAAACTGACCTCGGATTCGGATTTCTCGGCATTTTTTCACCTTTATACCAATCGAATATACTGCATTTATCTACTTTTCGTTTCTACCACACTCAGACAATCCTTGCCAAAATAGTTGGAACGCTACCTTAATTTTCCATACTTTCTCCGCTCCAACTACCCCTCCCCCTGATATAATGTTGATTTACTCTAAAACTCTGTTGCTGCTGGCAAAAACGTGGCTGCAATATCATAGCTCACTGTCTTGTCTTCAAAATTCAACATTGTACAGGGGGAAGGGGGGAAGAGGGGAGACACAGGACTGTGAAATTGAGGTAGCATTTATAGCTCAGTTTCTTATGCTGTAATTACGAAACTTTGACATCATACATAAAACCATGGCACCAGTGGTTCCAACTAGCTTTTTGGCAGGCATTGTCCTCATGCTGTCCACGGTTACCGTTTCACTGAAGACTTTTGTGCAGTAAACTCTCTTAGCTGCGACTAACAAAATTATCTGTATCAATTGATTGGAATTATTCGGACAAGGAAAACTATAACTTTTGATACATGATGTCTTGTAAATGTTCTTTGGTTGTTAAAATATAACAGATTATTCTAACGTTGTCCACTTGTTATTGAAAGATGTTTTATGAATCTAGCTTATCTTTCATATCTTTTTGGCCATCATGGAGGTTTTCGCATGAGCAGTGCATTTTCCGATATATTCATAAGGATAGGGTAATGGTAAAGTTACATTGAAGGACTTCGAAACCTTGCGATTCATTTAGAGAATTCTAACTTTCATGTAGTGGAGGAAATGTACGAAAACTTCGGCCAGAAATTTGGGTTACCGATGTGGCCACTGTTGGCTGTCGTTAAACTAGCAATGCTGATCGCATTGCTCTTGCAAAAGGCATTCAATTCGTCGGTATGTATTTCTGCATAAAGCCATGGAGACAAAGCATAACAATGGCGAAGGTAATTCAGGTATCAAATACTTTAATGGAGCTGTCTTGAAAGTAAGAGCAAAGCTTTTAAATATCATAGTAACAAGACATTCATATTTCAACAAGAAAATTAGCAAACAAAATTGTAAACAAAGATTAAGAATACATACTAGGAATTGCATACTATTACTCTGTACATTACATTAATATCTCGTTCTATTGCCGTCTGATGCAACAATGCATTTGAGTCTATTTGGCATAGTAGCGATTGTTCCTTTAATCAGTTCACCGTCAAAAGAGAACATTGTCTCCATAATTCTACAAGAGAATTCTTCGTATGATTCTTTGGTGATCCTCCTTTCCAAGGCTTGCTTGTATAACGTTTGTTTCACGTTATGAAAAACGTTCTCTATAGTGTTCAGGTCAGGCGACCTTGCTGGTATATTCACAACAGTCCCACCAATTTCTTGCAGTGTATTCTGACACGGGTCGTTGTCCATCACAAACATCTTTGCCATCCTACTTCTTCTCAAAGTCACCTCCGCATCAGCAAAAGCATGTGGCAGCTTACTTCTTATAAATGTCACGAAAAAGTTGCCACTCATTTTCTCGTACCGTTCAGCAAGTACAACACCTCGATTATAGGAGATCGCCACAAAAACATGCACGCGTCTACCACCTGGAAGATCTTTGATCCAGTTGTTGTATATGTCAGCCCCTCGCTTGGTTTTCGATAAACTCTTCCTTTGGGTTTCGATGCCTCTCGAAAAGGATTGTACTTATGCACAAATGATACAGCGTCCAGATACAAAGCGACATCATGTGTCCAAAATGTATCATCTCGTTCCTTCAGTGATTTCCTTGCAAATGCTTTCCTCTTGCATTCTTTGCTTGATAGCAAGCCTTTTTTTCGTGGCTGCAGTTTTTTATAGCCGGCTTTGTTAAGGATGCGAACATATGTTGAGTAGCTCCCTTTACTTGTTGGAGTTGCTGTCATTACTTCTTTCACTGTTGGATTTTTACCCCCTAGGCGCATTTTCCGAAACGTTCTCATGAAGCGGGCCTCTTCACGATGAGATATCACCCTTGGCCTTCCGCGTGTTTCCGGTTAACTTCCGCAAGCATTCCCTCCTTCCATCCTTGATTCTTCTTTGCAACACCGGTGTACTGACGATATTGAAACATTCAGCATTTTCGCTGTTTCCCTATAGCTTTTCCCTTCTACAACAACCATTAGATATGCAAGTGCCCTTGTCTTGGGACAAATCTTCTTCGTGAAAGTCATTGTGATAAATGATCATTTTTACTGTTTCCCTGCTACTAAGCTGTTGTATGTTTCCATATCGAAAATAAACAAGGAATTTAAACAATACCACAATATTTTCCTGTGATTTTTCTTTGACGTCACTGGTGCTACAAACGCTATATAAAGGCAGTCCCTTGTGGCCTCGTTCTCAAAACATGATTTTAATTATTGTTTTCTGCGTGCTTAGCAACATCCATTGCCTCTGAACAACACCGAAAAAGTTAAACTATTCTTGCACATCCTTTTCCATCCTGATTGCTACATTTCGTACATTGTCTCTTGCTTCTATGGCTCATAACAATGTATTAATTTTCAGCCTCCTTATGACCAGACGTGTATGTTCAACATTCTCAGCCTTACAGATGAAAGAAGTTGACAACAGAACATCATATTTCCCCCAATCACTCATGATTATCTTTTCTATACTGTTTACAATTTTTTTTACCACATATTTGCTATTGCACCTTTTTGCCACAACTTCAACTGTCTTAAATTGCCATCATTTATGTTTCTCATATATATGACGTCATTTATACAAGAAACTAATAACGTAAGACAAAACTAACCTCGGATTCGGATTTCTCGGCATTTTTTCACCTTTATACCAATCGAATATACTGCATTTATATACTTTTCTTTCTACCACACTCAGACAGTCGCTCCGAATTTTATGATAAATATGTCTAATTTCTAGTTAATATTACTGGTGAACATTATTTTTTTTATATCTTAACTTGGCTCTTGTATGCATTCGAATATAGTATAAATAAAAATGCATAGGATATGTGCAAATTAGTAATCAAAGTAAAAACCAACTGCGCTACATTTGTCGTCAGTGCAGATGATATTCCATCGTGGATTGATTTGTTTCAAAAGGTAGGAAGATCACCTTCAAAGAATCGATGACTTCGTTGTAAATAGAAAATATGATGATGGCACTAAAAGGTCGGTTTTTTCAATCCATCGAACATCGCAGAAAAAGAAAGCAGTTCTAATGATCTCCTTTTGGTACTGGAACAGTGATGATCCAAGGAAGTGCTTTTTTGACATGGAAAGAAACAGAGGCTGATATTCTTGATCAATATAACAAGGTGAAAAAGATGCAGGTGAAGGTATTGATAATCTTGCTAAATAATTTTGCTCAGAAAAATCAAAAGTTTGTCCCAATCTTTCTGTATTCGCCTTACTTCCCCTTCCCGACAACGATGACCAGGAAACGATTGAAGAAACAAAAAGGAACGTATACTGTCACGTATCCAATTCTCTTCATGATTCTACTCCCGGGCTTGAAAAAATACTCAACAGATTGGATGCAATTGAGCAAGAAAACGCAGACTTAAAAAACGCTATTATTGATCTGCAAAATAAAAACTCCAAAACCCAAAATTCTTTTTTAAATGAACGAGATACCCTAGTCAAAAAATATCAATCTCTTGAAAAGAAAAATGACGAAACGTAGTCGCATTACTTTGAATTAGAAAAAAGATACGAGACCCTAAAAAGGGACTTTCTAAATTTTGTTGAAAAATATAACGACGGCATTATTTGCGAAAAACAGGCGAACGGCTCTCTCAGCGTCACATTTCTGAAATACAAAGCGATACTCTGGCAACACAGGAAGCCGTTGAAAAACTAGAAGTCAACATGCAGTCTTTTAAAAATAAGATTAACGAATAAAATTAATAATATGAACCAACAAGTTAAAGCTGTGTCGACAAATGCCTCCAGAAACCCTGCTAACTTGGAGTCGCATGATGTTGAAATTTCCAAAACACCTCTACGTCACTCAGCTCCTCTTCCTAATCTAAGTGATTCGCAGTCAAACAGAAATTTATCACCACGTTTTGCAGATCATGAAACAGATCTGAAGGAAAAAACAGATGCTAATTGTTGGAGACTCTATCTTGAAACTAATAAAATCACTTAGATTTGATAGAAATCGAAACACTTTCATAAAGACAATTCGTGGGGGGAAAGTAGAAAGATATAGCAAACTTTTTTTCTTCTATAAAGCTGCCCACTTAAGTGAATAAAATAGTTTTCCATGCTGGAACCAACAATATATCGACAGATTTCACTGCCTAGATCTTTCAAGACATAGCAGAGCTTCTTCAGATAACGAAATCAAAATTTCCTTCTGCTAAGGTCTACATTTCAAATATCATCAATCATGAGAATAGAAACGGTGATCGTGATTTTGCATCCAAAATCAACGAAATCAATCAACACCTCTAGCAGCTAGCTCTTGATGCTGACATTGGCCTAATTAAGAACAAAAACCTAGAGAACGCCCGCTACAGGATTGACGGTCCGCATTTGACAACTGAGGGAACTGCAGTACTGGTAAAAAACATCAAATCATCAATCTTTCCATTTCAACCGAAAATGGTTCAGCCATCACAACCAAATCATTCTGATTCATTTGTTAATTTGTCAAGACAGCTGCGACCAAGACAGAGAAATGAGATCATGGCAAGCCCCCCTTCATTAGCAACAACAACATCATCAAGACCAATGCCGAATTTGAATTGGAGACGAATCACTGACAACCAACAGCCTGAAGAAACGCAATGGAGAGGTAATCAGATCCCAACAAATGATGCTTGGAAAATGCCGCCTCAATCTCAAATGTTTCATCAAAATTACGGTCAACCTATGGTATGGACTTATGGCAACATTAATTACCCAAACACTCCCGTCTATCCATTTTTGCGCCCATTCCCAATACAATACATTGCAAACTCTTTGCCAGGTCTAGTAAATTAAAATTATATTTCACCAGAATGTTATTTTTCTCAATATATTGTGTAGTCAAGGTAAAGCATGGAAAATTTCCCTTTCTACCGCATCAATAACTATGAACTTAATCAGCTATATATTACAGATAAGACAAAACTAAAAGATATAATTAATAATCATGATCTGAAAAATTATCTTGATGAAGCGACAGACATGACTGACAATAACAAGTATTTTACAATTGATACAATGAATCAAATAACAGATCTTGATAAATGTAACCTATCTATTTTTCACCTTAATATAAGAAGCCTCAACAAGAACTCTGCACATCTACTTAACCTCCTAAATAGCCTAAAAATTAACTTTGATTGTATTTGTCTAAGCGAGATTTACAATGTTAACTTGGACATGTATAAATCTCTACTGGAAGGTTACGCATTTTATGCAGTTCCTCCAGCAAGCAAAAATTTTGGAGGAGTAAGTTTGTACATAAAAGATAACATAAAATTAGACTTTCTCAAAGATTTAGCACTAAATTGTCAAGATCTCAAAAAACAATTTCGAATCTATCTTAGGAATTATCTATAGGCACCCCAATAGAAATGTAGCTGATTTCAATGAAAATTTAGAAACAACAATTCGGTAACTTGAAAAACGATAAATGCATAATCGTTGGGGATATAAATATCGACCTTATAAAATATAATCAACCAGGTAAGGGTAAAACTAAAGAGTATTTAGATCTAATGTTAACGCAAGGTTTCCTCCCTGGTACCATCTTACCACCAAGAATAACAGACTATACAGCCACTCTCATCGATCATATATTCATGAAAGAACGAAAACAAAGTGCGAATATCACCGCACGAAATATTCTTACAGACATCTCTGATCCCTTTGCAACCTTCCTTTTAACTTTTAGAAATAGCTTGAAAAATTCTAAAGAGAAAAGATCAACAACACGAATCTTTAGTCCGAAAAATATTTCAAAATTTGTTGATCTCCTCTATGAAGATAGTTGGGAAAGCTTTTATGAAGAAACTAATACAAACAAATGTGCAGAAAAGTTTTATAACATTGTTAAAAAAGCGTACGACAAGTCTTTTCCTGCAAAAAGTTTTTCCAAAAAGAGGCTAAAAGATAAGCCCTGGTTAACAACTCTCTTAAAGAAATCAATTCTTAAAAAGCACAAACTTTTTGTCAGTTATTTGAAGATAGAACTACGGAGAATAAACAAAAATATGCTTCGTATCGTAATACCCTAAATTCTTGCCTTCGAACTGCAAAAAAATCGTATTACACGGAACTTTTCAATGGCAGATCAACGAGAATAACAAAAATTTGGTCAGTTTTAGGCAATATATTGAATCCGAAAAAAACACTCCAAAGTAAACAAGATTAATCAAATTACTTATCAAGGTGCATTTTATGATAAAGACATCGACATTGCCAATGCTTTAAATTCCCATTTTTGCAAAGTCGGCGAGAAAATTTCATCTGAAATCAAACCAGCTAACCTTGACTATTCAGCTTATCTAACAGATCCAATTTCTACGACATTTTTTCTAAAACTGGTGGATGTTAATCAGGTTGTTTTGGAGATACAACATCGTAAGTTAAAGAAGTCACCTGGAGATGATGGCATAACCTCGTCAATTATTAAGGCTGCGAGCTCTGTGCTATCTAAGCCACTTACACACCTCTATAACCAATCCTTTAGTACTAGGGTCATTCCCACTACCTGGAAAATGCACGAGTAATTCCAGTTTTTAAAAGTGGTGACAGAAATGTAACATCAAACTACAGACCAATCTCGTTACTTTCAGGCTTGGAAAGAATTATGGAGCGGCTCCTTGCAAAACAATTACTTTCATTCCTATGGCAGCAAAACCTCTTCTATAAGCTCCAGTTTGGTTTCCGTGAAGGCCATTTCACAGTACACGCTCTTTTAGAACTTTTAGACAAATTGTACACTAACCTTGACAATGGTACTTACTGCTTTGGAACTTTCCTCAATTTGTCAAAAGCCTTTGATACTATAGACCATTCAATACTCTTATGTAAAATAAATCATTACGGTTTTCAGGCGAAAATAAATGATTGGTTCAAAAGTTACCTTTCAAATCGCAAACAATACACTTTCGCTAACAATACAAAATCCTCTCTCGGTCATGTAAACGTAGGTGTTCCTCAGGGATCCGTTCTTGCACCCATTCTATTTATCCTATACGTAAATGACATGCCAAATTCTACAATTGCTGAAACTCGCTCTTCGCTGATGATACCAACATATTCTGTTTTGATAAAAGGGTTGAAAAACTTGTCCAATTATCAAACACAGAGCTTGCGAAAGTGGACTCATGGCTTAGAGCAAACAAACTAATGGTAAATACGTCTAAAACAAATTATGCCATCTTCAGCCCTTCTACAACTTCCGATATTATAAGTGATACTCCCATCTGGATGGGAGATGAGATAACACAAGTAGACAACATAAAATACCTTTGAGTCTTACTTGATACTCGTCTTACATGGGATAAACATATTGATAAAATAAAAACTGAGATAATTAAATTCTCATCAATGTTTTCTAAGATCAGGCACTTCATTCCCAAAAAATATCTGTTGACACTTTATGATTCTCTCGTGTCATGTAAAATAGGCTATGGCCTTGAAATATATGGTCAAGTTGCTGCAAAGTATATCAAACCTCTTCAGACACTGCAAAACAGAATACTAAGAATCCTACTCTTTAAGGACTCGAGGTATCGAACCAATCTGCTACATAAAGAGGCAAAAATTCTTAAAATAAATGATCTTTATGAATTCAAAATTCTAAAACTAATGCACAATGTACAACATAATAAATCCACCCTCCCTGACATTTTTAAGGATTACTTCACTACTAACGAAAGCAAACATAAATATGACACTAGACAAAGAAAAGACTACCAAGTTTATAAATCAAACAGAAAATGGGGCATCAAAATGCTGAGGAACGTAGGAGCAAAACTCTGGAACATGCTTCCATCTTCATTTAAAAACGGTACAAGATTTCACATTTTTTGCACGAAACTAAAAGCTACCATCCTGGAGAAATATTAATTTTTGAATAGTATGCATTACCTTTTAATATATTTTTTAACTTGATATGAAAGGCTTCTTAAAAGAATATGAAAATCTCGGTATCTGTTCTATTTAGTCACTCTCTCCTTGTACTAGCTACTCTACTTTTTATATTGAAAAAAGAAAAAAAATGAAAAAAAACTGAGCAAAATGAACAAAAAAATATATATATATATACATTGCTATTGTTGCTAATGTTATTTTAATCACAATTGCTGTCACTTATTTCATTGTTAAACTGGTATTCTTGTAATTTGTGATTTTTTAGATATTTCTTCCAGTTTATTAATTATTTTTAACATTTAATTTACGCCCCAAGCTAGATAAGCATTGCTTGACTTGGGTCGTGTAAAATACACATTTTGATAATTATAATTATTAACATGTAGTAGTTTGTTTTACACATAAAAATGATGATGATGATGATGATGATGAGCATGCACACCAGCATAGAGATTACATTGCTCTGTATGGAAGAATCGCTGTTAAGCAAATCACCTTCCTGAAAAAGTTTAATGAATGTGTTGTTAAACACATCAAACACCAATATTCAGATGTCACTTGTAAACCAACAAATACGGTGAGAAGACAAACATAAACATACAGTCTTTTATTAATTTTTGTCATTTTTAATTGTGAAATTGATTGATTGATGATTTTTCTGCAGAGACTTTGTTGTTAGTGTTGTAGTTTCTCTTATAAATTGAATAACTTTTCTTCTGACATAAACTGGTTTACCAATGTATTGCATTTCCCTCAGATATTCGTTGAAATGATCTTTGAGGATGAAAACCAGGCAACAAGTGGAATGCAGAATCTCCCCAACTTGACCATACCACTTTCTGAATGGAGTTCCTTGAGTTGTGCTGACGAACCTGCAATGAACAAACAATAGCTAGATCATTCAAGAATACCTACTAAATTAGTCATTAGTTGACTCTTTCATTTATGACATAGTATGAGAAAACAGTTATGCTGATGGTGTGAAACAAAGTCTGGTACTTACCATTGTGTTATCTAGTACTTACCTCGTCAAAAGCTACACCAACACAGTGCTCTGAAAAAGTTTTGGAGTTGAGAAAACGTCTCCAACGGTCTGTGGCTAACATAGATTCCGGTGAGGTGAATATCACAATATATATCCCTCCAATTTCGATTTCTTTCAAGACGTCTTTGGTTTGATCTGCATAGATGCTAGCGGCACTTACACCCCTATCTCGTACCAGCTGAATCTGGTCCAGCATGAGAGATTGCAGAGGAGAGATGACAAGGATGCAGCTAGTCGCCACAGCTTGTTCCAACAAGAAGTCAGCCACCCAAGGAATAACTTGAAACACCAACGACTTTCCATATCCTGTTGGTGCTGTAGTAAGCTGCTGCTGTAACGAACAGGAGATGTCTACTAAAGTATCAAAACAATGTTTCACGTATGCTAGAGCTTCACTGAATCTTTCTGGACTCCAAGGAATACTTCTCGCAGCAACAGAACATGCACTCGCCATTTTGTTGGAGAACAGAGGAAGAAATAGTACCACGCGATAGCGTTGCATGCATTTTTCAGCGGAACGCAGGTGATAAAACAATGGAAATTGCATTTAACCAATCATGTTTCTCTGGCAGTTTTCTGTCAGAGAGTGTTGATTGGTTGTTAAACAATGGTCAAACAAAAGATTTACCGCCACACTTTATTTGAAAAATAGGCCAGTACAAGCTTTTGTTCATTGTTGCGCAGACTCTACTCATTCTCGGAGAAGAGTTTGAGGCTGCACGCAGGCTAGTAAACAGATCTTATAAATAGGTTGACTTTTAAGGAAAATCACATAAAAAAAGGCCTTCTGAAAAATTTGATTATTTTTTCTTCTGACATGTTCTTTGAACTTGTCTGAATTAAAAACTTCTATAAATTGCAGATACATTCAAAGACCCACAAACATGTTTATGGCTTGTGACCACAGGAAGGGATCATGGATGCCTTTGTTTATGATACCGATTAAAAACATCTGTACATTAACTTGATAAGAGTTTTTAGGCACACCAGAAAAGTGGGACCCAGGACTATCAGATGGGACAATGGGAACAGACCATTAAGGTTGGACAATTAAGGTGGGACCATGTGACCTGGGACCATTTAGTTGAGACCTTTAAGGTGGGACCATGGAAATGCTGGACCATTATGGTTGGACCATTAAGGTGGACCAAAGGATCATTAAAATGGGACAATGGAACCAAGGACTATTAATTTGGGACCTGCGACCATTTGATGGATGTTTTTTTTGCCTTAATTGCTTTAGGAATCAAACATTGAAAAATGCTCCTTATACTGTAGAAATAGCTACTATTTTTTCCTGTATCTCCTTTGATCATTGTATAATCAATACAACAAGCAGAGACCAACTAAACCATTTTTATGCTAACTAACAAACATTTGATCAATATGTATTTAGTTATCAAAACAAGGAAGTCCTAGAACCAAAACAGCAAACATTATAAAACTGATACAATTATTTTGTCAATTAAAGATGTACAATTATTGATACAATAATTTGTAGTACCAGTAATCTTGTCTGTAAATAAAGGTAATAGTAAATTTCGCAAGGTTGGTAGCAGGTACAACTTGGGAGTTGTACTCATATCACTCAAAAAACCATGTGCTATGCCATGAAACTAACAAATCCACAAAACTGAAAATACTGCTAAGCATGTGAACTTTGATTGGCCTTTCTCGAGCTTTTTTGCAAAATTTAGGGTAATAACTTTAGTGTCTTCTGAATTCTATTTTTTATAGAAATCATTTAATCAATTTGTTTGATGGAGCATGGCTTTGCAAGCAAATATAATGGATGGGATTTTTGCTTTGTAGCCCATAATAGGTAGAAGATAAAAAGTGCATCTTCAGCAAATTCCAATTTGAACTTCGTTTTAATCTACCTAATATTAAAATGGTAATTTCTATGGAAACCGATTTTGTTAGAGTCACTCCTCCGAGGTCGTAAGAGTACGCTTTTCCGATTTTTCCCCTACTATCCCAACCATGGGGTAGGCGTGTCATCACCCTGTCATTTTTTGCAAACTGCCTTCGCTTCTGGGGTGATTGGGGCTAACCTTTCTTTTATGTGCGTCATTGGTGCCTGTTTCAACCATAGCCCAATTGTTTTCTGTAGGAGGATTATCACTAAATCGCAACAAGGCAAGGTGGCACGGTCCACAAGGCAGCTTGTGTTGTGAGCTGTGATTCAGAATCAGGAGCTCGACTCCCCTCAGGAGAAAATCTTTTCCTTTCAAATTTTTTTATATCTGTGGTTTCCGTGTTGGAAATGTTTTCAAAAGGCAAATGAGACGTCTGGTAACTAAAATTTGCTTTTGGTCTGATATTTAAGTTCATTAGACATTATTTTTTAACGTGTTTTGTTTTTCTCTTCCATGAATGTTAGGACCATTAGGAGATTATCGTCCTTCTAAGCCAACTGCTGTATGGCCGAACGGTTAAATGCTTGCCTCCCACCCTAGTCAGGTAGATTTAGGCACATATTTTGGAAAATTGTGGGTTTTGGCATAAAAGCATAATAATTGGCAGACCTACAGTTCTGAGCATGCTGATCATTTTGTGATATAGGACCACTTCCAAAAAATCTGCTATGACGTCATAATGACGTCATCAATTAAGGTGTCATCAAATTTTTGAAAAATTTTTATTACATCAAATTTTCTTAATAGAAAGGTTATTTCAAGTGTCCAGCCGACATATCTTTGCAGCATCTTTACATTTTGTTTGGAACGGTAAAATGTTTTGATTTATGAAGTCATTATGACATCATTTTGACTCAATAAAAGCTTAAATAAAATTTTCCAACAACAAAACACTATAACGTTTATTTGAAGAGTTGTAAACTTATGAGCTGCAATCTGAATTGCATTTCCACAGAGTGGTGCATTTAAGCTCTGCAAGAACACAGGTCCACATCCTTGGCAGCCCTTGGTACACCCGTACTTGATAAGTTCCCAAGAAGATTTTGATGCATTTGGAAGTTGCGTCCACAATGGCCTCCATGACCCTTCATTATCTTTCCTCCATCCCCACTCTTCTGGAGAAGGTAGCTTAAGCAAACTTTGGCCTAGGTTTCCCCAGCAATGGCCACCTTGAAGCACCGCTCTTTTAATGTGCTGGACCAGAGCACCCTTAGTTGAGGGGATTATTTCGATGGGCTGGCCCATCTTTGTGAAAAACTCTTTCCTTGCCATGTCTATATTTATTTCCTGACTTGTTTGATCGTAAAATAGAATGGCCAGTTGCTCTAAAAGTGTTATTGACCCATCTTATTTTTCTGTTGGTGCCTGAGCAATGGAAAAAATGCTCTTGTGGCGTCATCAAATTGGTCCCAGGTCTCCCATGCAGTTTTCATTCCGATATTTGCAAAGGAGGAGACAGTGTCACAACTGGTAAATGTATAAACATTGGAAAGGCCCTTGCCTTCTCAGGACCAAGGGCTGAGGAGGTTTCATGTAGGAATGTAGAGAAGATTTGTGCCTGTCCCAAATGCGGCGCAAAGCCTCACTTCTTCCATATTTTGAGACTCAGGGGATGCAAGCACGACCTCATCCGTGTCAACTGTAAGGATAGTTATCTTATTGAAACCATTTTCATATGCATCTAACAAATGCAGTATCATCCTAGTGTCTGCTTCTTCATAGTTGCATAGACACAATCTAGATAACTTTCTGGGCATATAACAGAAAAAAGAGGAAAAGACCACTTAGCTTACTGCTTGCTTTCAGCTAGAGAGCTTCTTGCGGCGAAGAGTTGAATAAATACAGTAGACAGAAACACCGCGGCGCAAGACACAAAAGACAACTATGTTTTTATTTCTGGGCATATTACACATAACACTTTGCCCTGTGGTCATTTTGATTCTTTGCATGTTACAATCTCTGCTGCACAATCTGCAAAGTATGCAAATAGCTCCACTCTATTTTCATCCATTCTCAAAAAGGCTTCCCAGTTACTTGGAAGTTGACTTGTGTTTTCCACTCTTCTTCTGGTACCTCTTCCTTTTTTACTTCCTGTTTGGGATTTTATACTGTTCTCCATATATTCGTCCTAACAATATCAACCCTGTCTGCCACTCTCAGCTGGCTTTCGATGTAAGGTATAAATACCTTCATGGCATAATCTTGAAAGGTTTTTATTCCAACAGGCCGAAGCATGTTCACAATAGCTGCGCCATCCAAAATTGTAACCTGCTGTATGGGAACATCTGAGTGACTCTCAGCAGATTTCTCCAAGCATTTGAGCAACTGTGATTTTTGGCATTGTCACAGTTTTCCCTGCTGTGACAGAGATGGAGGGCGAGCCTCATGCTCATGTTTGAAGAATTTATCAAGGTTGCTATCTCTTACTTGGCAGGTGATGTACAGTCCTGAGAACAAGTGACAGTTGCTTTTCAAGGAGGCAACCTGCATCTTTGGCTTGGATACCTCCTTTACTGGTTGACGGCTAAAGATGGCAAGCTTATTTCGTTTCCTGGGGTCTTGTTGATGTTTTTGATTCCCTTCCAGTCTCTCTTTGATAAAGGTATCATATTGATCTTTTCCAAGAGCTTCAATCTGTTTAATGCATTGAACTGTCGCATCTTCTACAATATCCCTGGTGTCGATTCTCATAAGCTCGTGGCTTTCGTCAACAACTGGGTTTCAAAGCTTTTCAAGCACACAAGTTAATGTCTTAACACCCCTTACTTAGATAGTTTGGCTTCCTTTCATATTTTCGTTGTGCAAAGTTGGAGAACAAGCATCTGATTTTGACCCTGCTATGACATTTTAAAACTCATTAATCAACCTAATTACCTCACGACCACCACACATCCACTTTCTAAGAGCCTCTTTGTTTTGCGTCAGACCCACTGCATTTCCTTCCCTTTTGACTAAAGCATTGTTCTGCTCATGCGCCTGACTGATTGACATCACTGAGAATTTTTGATGCGTCTTGCAAACTTTAAAATTTCCTCTTCTGAATTCATCTGCTATACTGGGACTGGTACTTCGGTGGACTTTTTACCGCAGTGATGAGTAGTAGTAGCCTATTTGCAACAAAAGCTTGCATTTGCAAGTATGCACATTATCACATTGTGATGAAGTTGCGATGACGTCATAATGACCTCATCAGGACGTGAATGCGAAAGCAATTACACTTTTAAAGCAATTTTCTATCTACTCTTTCAATTCATTAAGTTCATGCCTTAAAGATGACAGCTGAAATATCTCTAAAATGTGTAATTAGTCATGGAAAATCAGAAATTATAATTTTTGGAAGGGACTTTACAGTGACGTCATCAATATAATTTTCCTGATGGCCCTATATCTCAAAATGTTCAACATGTCCAACTCTTTCTTTCTGCCAATTTTGATGCTTTTATGACAAATCCCACAGTTCTTTCAAAAATCTGCCCCTCTACCCTGAATGGCTAGAGTTCAAATCCCATCAAAGGCAAATTTTTGGTGTTTTTGTTTTTGTGATTTAAATACCTTACAATTCTTTTAAATCTCTAAAAGTCACTTTGACAAATCTAGAAGGCTTTTTGGAATGACTCTAAACTTAACAATATGTTCAACTAAGATTTCTGTTCAGACATCTGAAAATTCAGAAATTGAAGATTAATTTCACTTTTACTAATATTAACATGAAGGCTAATACTTTTAGGTGCCAAATAAATGGGGGTCCAAATAAACGGGGGTTTTGAAATCTTTTGAATACTTAATATAAATGGGGGAGCCATAATAACATCTGAGGGTGGGGGAATTTAATAAGCGAAGTTTAATCCTTTCACAAGTGAAATTTCTTCTTTGAAGATTGATAAATGGGGGGTCCAAATAAGGTCTGAGGGGTGGGGAGAAACTCAAAATTATTAAATGTTTATTTCGCTCCTAAGAGTATGAAGATGAATTAAAATGATGATAAAGTTTGAGATTGACATTATTACATGTGCCCATTGAGAACAACATTAACATTGATATTAAGTTCCAATGTTATTTCAGATTTACATCAAGATTAACATAAAGGTTCAGATTAAGGCTGATTTGAAAATTAACTTCAGTTTAGAAATTAATAATAACTTTAAGTTTAAGTTCAAAAATGAAAGACAGATCATCATCATCATTATCATTTATGCATATGCACTACCTAAATTGTTAGGTATGGCAGCTTAGTTAAAACAAACAAATACAATAGAAAAAATACAAGCATAAAGTACAAAAAGTACAAAATTACAGAAGATTAAAAGCTTAATACAGCAAAAAGCAAAAAACGGCATCAACAGAACAAAATGTTTTTTTCAAATCAACTTGCGGTGTTAGGAGCATGTTGGAGGCAAACTGGTATTCAACTGTAGTTCTCTCAGCATCATCGCATCGGTAATGAACTTTGCTAAGGGCCGCATACTTAGAGAAAGACTAACACATATTAAGACTAAGATTAAAATTAAGCTTAAAATTAGGATTAAGATCAAAATTAAAATTCAGATTCAGATTCAGATTAACATTGAGATTAAGATTTAGGTTAAGATTCCAATTCAGGTAGAAGTTAAGATTAAGTTTCCATTAAAGTTGAAGACTAATATAAAGACTAGATGAACATTAAGATCAAGATTTAGATTAACAGCAAATATAGCCATCTTGATGCACAGTGCCTTTTAGGTGGAAGTTGTTATTGGTGGAGTTCATTGAAGGCAGTGGTCCTCATGAGGCGGTGGTCTTAGACGGGCAAGGGCTAGTCTACTATACTAAAATGGTAATTTCCATGGAAACCGATTTTGTAAGAGTCACTCCTCCAAAGTTTGGAAAAGTATGATTTTCCGACTTCTTCGCTCCTCTGCCGACTGGGGGGTAAGCATGTCAACACCCTTTCCTATTTTGCAAACTGCCATCGCTTCTGGGGTAACAGGGTCTAAACCTTCTTTGAAGTGCATTATTGGTGCCTGATTGAACAATTGCCCGATTGCTTTCCTAAAGGGATTATCGAAATCTGAAACCTTTGAAAATAGCTCTGTTGGTAAGGCATCCTGTTTTGTGATGTGGGTTATCAGATGCAGGAGATCGATTCCTCGCAGGGGAGAATTTTTTCCATCAGAATTTTTTATCTCTGTGCTTTTCGTGGTGGAAATACTTTTCAGAGGATAAGAACATGTCTCCATTACTAAAACGTGCTTTGGAATTATTTTAAAATTTGTTTGGTATTAATATTTTTCAATTAAAGTTCCTCACACGATGTCCATGTTGACGTTAATATTCAGTCAATCGGTTTGAATTGCATTGTACAAATGCTTTTAACCTTTCAATGGAAACAAATGCCTTTACTAGATTTCAAAAGCTTATTTGACAGGGCAATTTATTCAAAGAAAACAAACAAAAAACCCTTTTAAAGGGTTTTTGAAGACCTTATTTGAAAGCCAACAAAACCCTTTCAAATTCCATCAAGAAGTTTACACTGCCTTGATAGCATTATCTGACTATAACTGGAATGAGGAAACTGCGCTAAGGAAATCGAGAAGGAAAAGAACTGCAGAAAATGAACAATAACATGACTGGGGAACAAGACCAAAGAATGGGACTGAAGACCATGAACAATTTCAGGACTAAGGAACATTAGCAATAATAAGACTGACAATCAGAACCTAGGAACGGACTAAAGACCATGAATAATTTCAGGACTAAGGAACATGAACAATAACAATACTGAGGAATAAGACCAAGGAATGGAACTGAAGACCATTTCAGGACTAATGAACAGGATAAAGGAATGGGGGACTGAAGACCATGAGTAATTTCAGGACTAAGAAACAGGATTAAGGAAAGGGAATGAAGACTATGAATAATTTCGGGACTAAGAAACATGAACAATAGCTATACTAAGGAACAGGACCATGGAGTGGGATTGAAGATCGGAACAATAACAAGCCTGAAGAACAGGACAAGGAATGGGACTGAAGACCATTGATTATGTCAGGACTAAGGGACAGACTATAGAGAACGAAAACTGCTGTAGACTGACTAATTTGAAACTTAGGAACATTGTTGTGGACTAAGGACCTTGCACTAAAGCGGAGGAACAGAACTTGGCTTGGCACCAGGAAAAGGAACCTTGGACTAGGACCAAGGACAAATACTAAAGATTATAAACTAGGAGCCCAGTGGAGAGGCAGAGGTCATCAATGCAGAAGTCTTTGAGGCGGAGGTCCTTGAGGTGGAGGTCCTTGAGGCATAGGACTTTCCGGAAGAGGTTCTTGAGGCGGACGTCTTACGAGGCAGTGGTCTTAGATGGGCTAGTACTCTGTGGCCAGTGGTACGATTGTCTGACTTTCCCCTGCTTTGCCGCCTGTGGGGTAGGTGAGCCATCACTCTTTCGTTTTTTGTCAACTGCTCTTGCTTCTGGGGTAACTGGGGCTAACCCTTCTTTGATGTACATCATTGGTGCCTGTTTTATCCATGAATTGTTTTCTGTACGAGGATTATCAGTGAATAGCAGCAAGGCATGGTAGCATGGTCGGTAAGGCGGAATGTCTTGTGACCTGCAAGGCAGAGACAGGAGTTTGACTCTCCTCAGGAGAAAGTCTTTTCCTTTTGAATTTTTTTCTTCTGTGATTTTCATGTTGGAAATGTTTTCAAAAAGCAAAGGAGACGTCTGGTAACTAAAATTTGATTTCGTTGGAATTTTTACATCCTTTAGGCATAATTCTTTTACGTGTTATGTTTTTCCCTTCCATGAATATTAGGACCATTAGGAGATGTTCCTCCTACTGGACAGTGTGTCTGCCTGACTGAGTGGTTAGGTGCTCACCTCCTACCTTGAGTGGCTGGAGTTTCAATCCCCTCAAGGGCAAGTTTTTGGTGTTTTTGTTTTTGTGTTCTAAATAGTTTACAATTCTTTTTAATGTCTACAAGTGACTTCAACAAAACTAGAAGGCTTTTTAGACTGACTCAAATCTTTAGATATATTTTTCTCAGATGTTCTCAATTATAAATTTATTTTCAATTAATCTCTAAACACTACCTTTCATTTTCATTTTGTTTTCATTTCAATTTTCATTTCATCTTTGATTTCAATTTAAAGTTTTATTGCAGCTGAAGAATTTAGAATAATATTAAAATTTATTTTAAATCAAAGATTAATTTCACTTTTACTAATATTAACATAAGGGCAATACTCTTAGGTACCAAATAAATGGGGGTCCAAATAAACAGGGGGGTTCAGGAAATTTTTTCCCAAAATTTAATAAACAGAGGGGTTCATATAAGGTCTTGGATGGGGGGGAATTAAAAAACGTAGTTTACTCCTTTCGCACGTGAAACTGATAATTAATAAATGGGGGACCTAATAAGGTCAGGGGGATGGGGGAAAAAACTCAAAATTAATAAACTGTGGGGTTGTTTATTTGGCATCTATGAGGATGAAGATGAATTAAGATGATGATAAATTTTAAGATTGACATTATTGCGTGTTGTGATAAACAACAACATTAACATTAATTGTAAGTTTTAATGTTATTTCAGATTTTTCCAAAATTTCTCAGCAGTATCAGATTAGAAATGAGTTTGAGGAAAACGACAACTGATTTTATTTTGTAAAACATGTTTCGGATTCATCATCCATCTTCAGTTACAAGTAACAAAAATTACGGTGTGAAATATTTATAGGGATGAATTTGTATAATTTACATAAAAAAACATTACAATTTAAATTTCAAAATTCAAAATACAAACAAAAAAAGACCCTGATACATGAATACAGGGAATCCAAAGTAAAGCATAACAAAATGTGTGCAAACACATGACAAGGCAAAAGCAGACAATACGCAAAAACGCCCACTGGCAAAGTTACAAATTAAGACCTAAATTAACGTGATATAATTGTCTATTCAAATTTGGTTTTTCCCAGTGAATTTGAAGGGCCTCTTTGATCTTTAGTTGGTAGAATGTTTCTGCAGAGTCCAGAATGCTGAAGAAACCCTCGTTTGAGAGTGTACGACGTGATTCTGAGCTCTGCAGACGTGAGAATTCTTATCCCTGGATAGATGCAAGAACTTGATTTGAGAACTGACGGTTGGTTTCACCAACGTAGACGGAATTACATCTTGCATAAGAGAATTTGTAAACGACACGAGAACGGAGTGATTTAGGGATAGGATCCTTCACCAAAGACAAGTTCCTAATCTTAAAGGAAGAAAAAACGAGTCTTATATCCAGGTTCTTCCAATAGCGTTTGAGTAACTTACGAATTTTCTGTTGTGAAAAACTAGATAAGCCTAAATATGGCAACTTAAAGTAAAGAGTGGTGTTATTCTCTGAGTCTTGAGTTGTTGAGGTTTGCTCAGAAGATTGCACCCTATCCAACTACTTATTAACAACTTTATCAACCATTTGGACAGGAAATAGATTCTTTTCTAAAATAACTTTGAGTTCCTTTAAATCTTCATGGAAACCTGACCAAGTATTGTTAATTTTATACGTTCTGTCAACTAACGTACAAATCAAACCCAGTTTATAAGAGAAAGAGGTGAAACTGAAACTCCAAATGGTTGATAAAGTCGTCAATAAGTACTTGGATAAGGTGCAATCCTCTGAGCAAACCTCAACAACTCAAGACTCAGAGAATAACACCACTCTTTACTTGAAGTTGCCATATTTAGGCTTATCTAGTTTTTCACAACAGAAAATTCTAAAGTTACTCAAACGCTATTGTAAGAACCTGGATATAAGACTCATTTTTTCTTCCTTTAATATTAGGAAATTGTTTTTGGTGAAGGATCCTATCCCTAAATCACTCCGTTCTCGTGTTGTTTACAAATTCTCTTGTGCGGGATGTAATTCCGTCTACGTCGGTGAAACCAACCGTCATTTCTCAACATGAGTTCATGAGCATCTATCTAGGGATAAGAATTCTCACGTCTACAAGCATCTGCAGAGCTCAAAATCATGTCGTACACTCTCAAACGTGGGTTGCTTCAGCATTCTGGACTTAGCAGAAACATTCTACCAACTAAAGATCAAAGAGGCCCTTCACAATCACTGGGAAAAACGAAATTTGAATAGACATTTATATCACGTTAATTTAGGTCTTAATTTGTAACTTTGCCAGTGAGAGTTTTCGCGTATTGTCTGTTCTTGTCTTGTCATGTGATTGCAAGCATTTTGTTATGCTTTACTTTGGATTCCCTGTATTCATGTATCATGGTCTTTTTTGTTTGTATTTTGAATTTTGAAATTTGAATTGTAACGGTTTATGTAAATTCTCCAAATTCATCCCTATAAATTTTTCACACCGTAATTTCTGTTAGTTGTAACTGAAGATGGATGATGAATCCGAAACATGTTTTACAAAATGAAATCATTTGTCGTTTTCCTCAAACTCATTTCTATTTCAGATTTACATCAAGATTAACATAAAGGTTCAGATTAAGACTGATTTGAAAACGAGGTTCACTTGACAAATTAAGAATAACTTTAAGTTTAGGTTCAAAAATTAAAGACTGATACTTAGATCAAGACTAACACAGAATGAGACTAATATTAAGATCGAGTTCAGGGTTTACTAAGACTAATTTTAACATTAATATTAAGATTGAGATCAAAATGAAGGTTCAGATTCCGATTAAGATTAACATTTAGAATTTGATTAAGGTTAAGATTCCAATTCAGGTAGAAGTTAAGATTAGTTAAGACTTACGGGCTGTTGATCTAAAATGAGGCATTTTGGTTTTCTGTTTAGCCAAGCGTAAATGATTTCTGTTTTTTTTTCCTCTTTCAACTTCTTTGGACTGTTGACAGGTAAATTACATTTTGCAAAAGTACAACAATGTAAGCATGCTGTGCTTAAATTGACCCTTGGCATGACTTTCGCCTACTTGGCAAGTATTTTTTTGTTTTTACAGAGGCTGGGTTGAGCTAGGCTGAGCTATTTTCGTGTCAAATACATTTTTTTATCAATAAGGTCTACAGGCCGCGATTGCCCCTAGCCTAATTTACAAACATAACGTAACTCAAAGTAACAATTGAAAGAGTTACAAAGTAATGATATAATCTACAGCAACATAACATTTAAAGTTAAATTAAAAATCAAAATCAGCTTAATGTTGTTATTGTTTTTAATTACCAATTACAACATAAGTCAGAGTATAAAATTACAAAATTATACATTTAATTTTGGAGATTTTCTTTTACTAATTTTCAAGACAAATCGTTTGAAAAGCGATCATTGCGCTTTTTAAAGGAATCTCTTACAAATCTTCCTAAAGCTTTAAGACAGTCTTGATTTTCTTGATTCATGATCCATATTAATTTGTCCCACTGAGTAAAGTTTTTGCTGAACGTCTCACAGACATTCAGCAGTGTACCTCTTTCATGGATATACAGAGGACAAATCATCATAAAATGAAATTCATCCTCAATTGCCGAATCCCAAACGTTTTTGCAATTTTCGCAAAATCTTTCCTCTCTAGGTGTTGGAGTTTTTCCAAATCTCCCAGGCTCTCTACTTAAATTATGAGCACTCAGCCCGAGCTTTGACAAGAAATTTCTAGTTTTAAAATCAGAAATAACATCTGAATAAGTTTCGAATTTAAAAACAGTTTTAAAAGTAGCAAATGTCTCCATTTTTTCTATTAGTAGCGATATGATTCTGAAGTTTCTCCATGATGTTCATTTTGAAGAATTCAGAAATTTTAAACTTAATTTGTTGAACACTTTCTTCTCCCTTTACATCATAGAGTGAAATGAGTGACCGAACTTTAAAGACCGAATTAGATATTCCTTCACTGGCATCGGCACATTGCATTTCAAAAGCTTTGCTTGCATAACGATCAGAATCAAGACTAGTTAACCTAAAGTAATACTTAATCATGTTTATATGTCTAGCTGATAATAGCGGCACTCTGCAAAGTTTTGATAGACTGCGTCCGAACAGGTTGAAGACTTCACCCCCAACGCATACTTTCATGCCAAGAGGTGAAGTCTTTCAAACATTGGCCATTCATTTCACCCCAGATTTCTGACCCATAGTTTATTATCGGGCAATCCTACGATCAAATAGATACAAAAACAACCTAGGGTTGAAATCATCCCATTCACGACTCTTAGCCAAAAGTGAGGAATACAATTTTTGAGCCTTTTCTTTCACTTTTTCAACATGTTCTGAAAATGATCCGTTCGATTTAATGGTGACCCCTAAATATTTATAAGAGCTACATTCTTTACTTTTGTTCTCTCCTACAGTCCAAATAATGTCAGAAGCAGATTTACATTTCCGCTTTTTGACCACCATGATATTTGTCTTGTCAGTATTTATTTCTAATTTGAACCAACTAGTAAATTGATGCAGCTCATCACCTTGTTGCTGCAGGTCTGCTACTTTGTTAGCTACAAGTACAAGATCATCTGCATATAACAAAGTATGAATTTTAATGTTACCAATTAAAACCCCTTAAAACCCCTAGAGAAGATTCAGACATATTGTCATTTAGATCATTTAAGAAGAGGGCAAAGAGTAACGGACTTAGCAAGCAACAATGAACACCCTGAGAACAGGAGAAGAAATTTGTAAGGCTATCCTTGCTTCAAACGCAAGATTTTACTTTAGAATAGAGAGAAGCAATAATACCAAGAAATTTTCCTTGGATACCATAGGTTGAAAGTTTGTGCAGTAGAATTTTATAATCAACCGAGTTGAAAGCTTTTCTGAAATCAACAAAGCAAAGGAAAAGAGGTTTATCTTTTTGTTGAAAAGACTTCTCGATCATAGTGTTGAGTGTGAATATATGATCATTGGTCTGATAGCCTTTCCTATAAGCAGCCGGATTTTGATGAATAATTTCAAAATCATGAGCAACCTTTGCAACCTCTGGAGGAGAACCCCTGAGAAAATTTTACCAAAGATACTCAGTAACGTTATTCCTCTATAATTGTTGAGGTCTGATTTGTCACCACATTTAAAAAGAAGCACAATTATACCAACAGCCCATTCTTCAGGAAACTCACCATTTTCAACAATCTTATTTAATAAGCAAGTGAAAACATTCAAAAAAGGATCAGGAGGTTACTGGCAGATTTACCATGATACTGGCAGATTTACCATGTTTCAGATTACGGACCATTTCTTTCACCTCTTCTATCGTTATTTTAGCGTTTAATCTATAGTCTATTAGTTGATACTTTCAAGAATAGTTTTGGATCATTACTTTTTAGATTTAAAAGCTTGGCCTTTTCTACATTCATAAAGTGTTTACGTTTCTTTATTATCAGCTTTTTATACTGTTTTCGTGCAACAAAATATTCAGCACATAGAACAGCAAGTGAATCAGAACATGAGTTTCATCTTAACTCTTTTTGATAGGATTTTCTAGTGGAGATGAGTATCTTTTAAGAGACTTGCAATCATCATCAAACCATTTAGCTTTATTGTATGCTCTATGTCCACTTCCAAAAGGATTAACAGATCTAAAACAGCTGCTTGAAATATTTACAAGTTCCGTTCTTAGCAACCCAACTGTATCTTCAACTGGTATATTATCGTCTTCTATATTTTTTAATGTGGTGTAAAAATTTAGAAATATTATCACTAAACAGAGCTGTTTACAGATTGTCAAGTGAGAAAGAATCAGGAATAAAGCATTTATCACAATTGTTAATGAGATGATCAATACTTGAACTGTCAGGCAGATCATGATTATTTGGATTAAGTTGATTAGTATTAACAGAAGAAGAATTCGATGTACCAAAAAGAACTATTTCCAATGGAGCATGGTCTGAAAAATCATTCAAAGATCCAATATGAAAAGACCTAACTAAATGACAGTTCAAATCTTTCAAGAGAACATAATCAACTACACTATTACAATTTTGAGCAAAGCAAGAGAACGCAGAAGAATTAGATGGATCAATTCTACCATTTAGTATCCTAAAACCCATAGTTTTACAGAAATCAAGAAGAGGACGACCGTTAGAATTCACTGTAGAAGCGTCTTTAGATTCTCTGGAATCTAAATTAGTATCCGCAGTATAATCCTCATCCAAAGGCAAGAAATCATCACGTTCGTCATCAATAATGAATTCGTTCATCACACCAGTTCTGGCATTGAAATCACCACAAATCAGAGCCCAGCCATGCTGTTCATAATAAGCACATTCTTCTTGCAAAGTATCTAAACTGAAGGATTTATTGGATTTAACCCATTGAGAATCACTAGCAGGAATGAATGCAAAACAAAGAAATAGGTTGGAATCAAAAGACAGATGTTTCCTATCAACCTTACACAAACAGTGATAACTGTCAGCATAAAAAATCGACACGGATTTTGCAATTGACTTGCAAATCACAATGACATACCCCCAGAAGACCTCCCTCGTTTTGTTTGCCTGTCAACATCATAATGAAATTAAAGATAATTTTCGCCTAAGTTAAGTTCGTCTGGATCCGACTTATCCTTCCAAGTTTCAAAGAAACAAATCATATCATTGTTTATGAGTAGGTTAACCAAAAAGTTGGATTCATTAGCCTTAATTCTTTTAACTTTGTTGCATTTCAATCCATTGAAATTCCAACAGCAAATGCCAAGAGCAACTTTTTTTCCAATTTTGCCATCTCGGCCAAGCCCCTATTCACAGTTAAAAAGCTTATGGTAGTCAGAAAAAGATCTAATTTCATACGTACGATTGTTGTCCATGAATTTGTATTTGATTCTGCCATCTATTGACCAAAATTTATCAATACGCAGTGAACTCTTATGATCTAGAATTTCACCAAACATGGTTTTCACCAATCCCTTTTGCCAGGTCTTCAAAAATTTTGATGTTCTTCGCTTTCTTCCTAATCGGCATTACCTTTTCTTTCGTTTTGTGTGACAAGAACTTTATGAGAATCAGAAGACAACTTCCCTCTGAAGAATGACCAAGGCGATCAACAATGTCAATTTCCTTTGGCTCAATACAAACGTCTATTTCATCTTTAATTACATCAATTATCTTTTGCTGAACCTTTTCACTTCTTTCGTCTTGAACATTAAGAACTCAAACAGAGCTTTTTCTGCTGTAGTGCTCTAAACCACAAACTTCTTATTGCAAGTCTTTAACATCTCCCTGTCTCTCAAGAATCTTACCTTCAACTTCATCTAAGATGTTCTCCATCGTAGACTGTTTACAGCCAAGATCGCCAATTTAACTTTTAACCACTTCCAATTATTTTCAGTAATTTGTTTCGTCGTTTTACTTTTGTTACCTTGGCTTCCAGACTCTCGAAATTAAAAAACAAGAGTCTAGTTCAGTGCGCCCTGACCTTGTTCTGATGAGCCTTTTTGACCAATAAGGAGCCAGTATACATATCTGTGTAAGTGCAATATCCCGCAGTTGAAATAACCTCCTGTGTAAAAGCTGAACAGAAGAGAATATCAATTGACTAGCCCTGGTACCCGTCGATGCCGGGTTGAATTTTCTCGACTTTCCTTGAATAAAACGCAGACCTTTCTGAGATACAATTCATTCACATGTTTAATTTGACGTATTAATCATTTCTTATATCAATCGCCTTTTCTTTAGCCGAATCGTACAACTTATAAGCATCATGTTGATTAATTTGACGTCACATGGCTTCAAGAAATCGGAATCCCGTCGCTTTTATTTCCATTCTACTACCTATTTGCCTATTATAGAATTTTTTTATTTCATAACGTTTTTGAAAAGTTTTTTCGCCGAGGACACTCTCCAGGAAATGGCAGTTACAAAGATATGTTTTATATATTTAGATAATAGTCCCTGAGCTACGCCCCCCGACCTGGCACCCCCCACCATAGCCAAAGTTGATGTTTTTCCTACACTTCAAAGCATGCTGATTACGAATATGCATGTTAACATTTGATAAACTGCGACGGAGGTGTTGTTTTTTCCAAAATAAAATTAGTACTTTATGTTTTATGGGCGCATCTTAAATCCTGAAGTCAGGGGTCCAACTATTTCATTTTCCGGTAGTAATTACTAATATATTAACAAAAAGTTGCCCAAATATCTCTACTGATGATTTGCCGGTAATTAATGGTAACCTCCTTTTGGAGATCCAAGTGAGGCTAACTTCCTGATGTCTTACAGGAGGAACTAGAGTGGTCCAAGTGTCAAATGGCCAAATCGATGAACAAGATGTGCAGTGCAGCTGTCTAAAGCCCTATTGACTATGTTTAAAGCAAGTTGACAAGGTTTGTTATGAAAATTTTCATTTGCATACTTGTTTTCTATTAACTGTCAATGACCCTTTTTCTTTGATTGTTTCTCTCTTGTTTATAACAGTGTTGCAATGTCCAAGAGAAAATCTACTGAGTTAAACGATGAGTCAATCACGAGGAAGAAAATTTTTATTATCCACAATTTGTGCGGAAAATTTGTATTAACCCGATTTGTGCGGAAAATTACAGCGAGGATTTTTTCAGAATCATTGGCAAAGCAAGATCTTTGTTTCACTTAGGGGTTTTGGAATCTGTCTACATCAAAACCAAAAGGCCGGTTCTGTGTAGACAGAAAGAGTTCGTTTTCTCACTTGGACTCTTCAAATAATTCATTGGTCTTCCCGCTGTATCCGACCAGCTGATTGGTGTTTAAAACACAATGCCAATTCAGCTTTTCATTCTTTCTGATTGGTGCATTTCGAGCCGCATCTGGGTATAAATTCCGCCTTAGTCTATTGTTTTGGTCTGTTTCTGACGTTCATACTCTGAGGAGTGTCAGACCAAAAAAGCTTTTAAGTATGCCCGAAAATGATTCCGCTGTTCATCGCAATTTTGAAACTTTGTACAACTCAAAGACTATCCACAATGAAGACAGTAAGGCTGAAAATCTTGTCTACCTAAAAGAGTCAAGTTTTCTGAAACAATATTTTGATAAAATTAATAATTTTGTATACAAATAGAAGTATTCAGCAATCTGTTGGACTAGAATAAATTGAAATACAGTAAACATGGGATAGCATGCATGAATACAATCATAAAACTTCTGCAAGATTACATATGATTGCTTCGAACTTAAATTTGATAACTTGAATCTTCTTAAATTGAACTTGTTGTGACTTGAGCTTTTAACTAAATGATTTTGTGCAATATCATTAAGTTTATATGTTATCCATATCATTGTTTAGCATACTGATATTGTTTGATATCTTCGATAATGTATTTAGGCATTTGAGGCCATTAATATGTTTTACGACTTTATCATCCAATTCGTAAGTACACTTTGTTTCATATCTCGATTGTAGAGCTACCTCATTTATGGTCTATCTTAACCATTGTTAGCTATTACTTCATATGCATTCTGGCAGTCACCTATGACTGCTTTGTCTGCTGAACCATAGGTCGATTCTCGTAATCATTTCCTAAATCAAATCATTTGTTGGAATTTATCAGCAAATGCTGTTAACTAAAATTGCGTAGGATTTCATGAGAATTGTCTAAGCTGTTCTCGGGTCCTTGTGTTAAGATTGTTTGTCGGTTTTTCCTATAGTTTCAACATCTTGGAAGGTTTTGCTTTCTCTGAATTTATTAAGTTTCTGCTTGAATTTTTAGACAAGTGCTAATTGGCTAATGCTTCTTTCAATTTGTTCATTTGCATAATTTTAACATTGCCTTCAGAAGTTAGTTTAGGCCGATATTGGAATTATTTTATAAGCAAATGATTGGCAATAAGCTTCTACATGTTATCATATTTATAAATTATCACAAAATCATAGCTTATCGTACATATGTTAGACGTCATAAGTCTTGCTATCATTAATTTATGACATCATCTTTGCTAATAATGTATTAATTCCACAATGTCACACATTCTTATAGATTTATACTAAAATTTCTTAATTAGACAGTCATTTTGGTCAGAACTTAAGTTTTCAGACACTTATTGATTAAGTTTTGATGTTTGGCTCATTGGAATGCTTCCTGAGCTCATTTATTCAGACTATATCTGATCTTCAAACTGAGTTCCAAGTTTGAATGAGCCACTTATGCTTCTTATCCTGACTCGAACCTGTGGGCTCATTTCAGGTCTCCCAGATGGCCTTTGCACCTATATTAATGGACTGTAGACTTAGAAATTGATGCTTGTTCCATTAGTGACCCTCTTATTCTCTATTCTTGAAGTCTTGACGTCATCAATCAGTCCATCATTGACCAATTTTATTCGAATGAAAACTCTGTGTTCAATGGTAGTTATCTTGAAAGTTTCTCAGACTCAATGAGAACAATTCTTCTGCAATGTCATACTTAATTTGAACTTCTGGAGATGAATTTGTAAATGAAGCATTATTCTTTGTCCATCTAGCTTCATGCTACAATAAAATCCATGAGCAAACACATGTCAGTAATCAATACTTGAAACTATCATCACATCATCACTATTTGATCATTCCATCTAATTTGCGCTTATCTTAAGATGCTTGGCAAAAAGATGGGTGGAACAGGATTGTCTGATGTGCTTTTAGAGTCTGGATTGATGACAAGTGGTTCTCTAAAAGGAGTCCTGCTAGGAAAGAATTATAGTCGTGCAATGTATTGTCACAAGGCGTTGCTTGAAGTTCTTGAGAGGATGCTGCTGGAAAAATATGCCATGCTGAATAACGATAGTGATCAGTTTCTTTGTCTCCCGCTACATTCCAAGGAAAAGCTATGAGTATTCAGTGAGGTGAGGAGTCAGACAAATCTTGATTGCTTGATGTCAGATGAAGAGATCAAACAGATGATGGATGGTTATGAAAAGTTTAAAGAAGAAATGCGTGGTGGAAAACATGGCAAAACAGCCCAGCTTTGGATGTCATATGTAGACCATGTGTGGCTTGTGCTTTCGCTGATAAAAGCAGTCAAATCAAATAATTATGAGCTTCACTGCTACTGGTTATATCATATTGCAGATCTATTCTTCTCTTTTGATGGCCAAAATTATGCTAGATACCTAAGGGACCGTGTCAAAATGATCGTTTCATTTCGTTTTGAAAAATCGTTTCACCAACACAGTTGAAACGATTTTGAAATGTTTTGAAACGAATTAAATTGTTTCAGAAATTCTTGATGCTTTGCTAAATCGTTTTAGTTCATTCTCATATTGTTTCAAATCGTTTGTAATTGTTTCAAATCATTTCAACGTCGTTTCAGTTTATTTCAAAATTGTTTCAAAATCATTTCAGTTCATTTCAAAATAGTTTCAAAATCGTTTCAGTTCATTTCAAAATCATTCCAGAATCGTTTCAATTCATTTTAAAATAGTTTCAAAATTGTTTCAGTTCGTTTCAAAATCGTTTCAGTTCATTTCAAAATCGTTCCAGAATCGTTTCAGTTCATTTCAAAATCGTTTCAAAATCATTTCAATTCATTTGCAAATTTAGACAAAGGACGGCATTTTAAGTTTTAAGACAAACTTCAATTATCCTCTGACAATCATTTTAGTTTAGATTTCGGAGAACTGTTGAAAGAACTGTACATCCTCTAAATAATTTTGCAAAATTTAAAAACTTATGACTATCACAGAATCAAAGGAAACATTCAGTCCTTTGAATCTCGGATTTGGTCTTGATCATAGAAATCCCTCAGAAAGAGCGATATATCTTCATAGAAATCCCTTAGAATTGGCAATCCTTTTGTTTCAACAGGATTCGCCTTTGCCGTTTCGAAAAATGCAACCCTTACACAGGATGGATAGTCGAACCGATTTTAGAATTTATAAAATTCCTGTCTTCATCTATTAACATCATGGGTGTGAAAAATCACCTAAATCTTAAATCTCTTCATTATGTTCGTTGAATGCACGTTGAAACGCGGCACCTTGCTTGGTCATTGTCTTGATTCAAAGTTAAGATTCCCGTTGAATTTAAGAAGAGGGCAATTATGATTGGTGTGACGTATCGCTAAGAAAGTTCGAGACTCCACGTTATGAAAATATCTGCACCCCCATGCAACAACGTGTGGACTTGCACAGACTTGCCTTTATAAGCAGCATCTTTATATGTGCAAAGTACTTCTAGAATCTTTCAACACTGCTTGTTATTACAAGAAACGATTGAAAAAGTTGACGGTATTTATTCCTCATGAGCTATACCTAGCTAAAATTTTTTTTTGTACCATGGAGTATTATAGGATGATGGTATAGTTTGGATTTTTGAACCGCATTCCTCCGATGATGAAGATCTCGATTCTACAGGTATGTCCTTTCTCATAGTCGATATATACTCTACTATACCTATATGTACTCCAGATCTGAGCACTTGTGTGTAATGATTTGCACAGAACGACTTTTTTGAGCATCCATTCGCATACCTATTATGATTTGACTTTCAAGGTTTTTTATCACAGGATTTAATCTGTTAATAATGTTTTTCATTCTTTGCAGTTGAAAGAAAAAAAGCTGCTCTTGGTAGGGTGTTCAAGTGAATTTTTCATTTACTGCCAGTGATAAATTATTTATGCTAAAATT
>JACTAT010000010.1:9391781-9411567 GCA_014526335.1 Chrysaora quinquecirrha
AGGAGATACAGTCACCAGTTGACCAGCGTGCCAAAACCAAATATTAGTTTATAAGACTAGCTCCGCTGCTCGCTCTACGCCGAGCGAGGCAGCCATCGCTAGCTCCTGCGGAGGGCTTAGTCTCAATTCGAATGCAAAAAATCAGATTTGAAACTGTGGTCTAAGATCTAAATGGTCCCAAAACATGCTTTTTAAGTAAAAGGTTGTTTTATTTAAATCTATGATCATAAGCTGTAAGAATAAAGTGGATAGAGACTAGGTTGGGACTGAGCAACGAGGACTATAGTCTGAACTAAGCAAGGAATATAGTCATTGATCGAATTGCGTGCAAAAAGGTAAAGACTATAAGCGTTGATTAGGTAGAGAATAGCTTTGGACTAAGCAATGACTATAGTCTAAACTAAGCAAAGACTATAGTCATTCACCGAATCGCGTGCAAAAACGAGCAAAAGGTAAAGACTAAGTGAGGAATAGGTAGAGACTAGGTAGAGATTAAGTGAGGTCTATAGTCCGGACTATAGTCTTAAATGGTCAAAGACTATAGTCATTTCTCAAATTGCGTGTGAAAAGGCTAAGTGAGGACAAGGTAGAGTCTAGGTAGAGATTAAGTTAGAACTATAGTCTTGAATGTTCAAAGACTATTGTCATTCCTTAAATTGCATGCGAAAAGACAAAGACTAAGTGAGGACTAGGTAGAGACTAGGAAGAGACTAAGTGAGGACTATAGTCCGGACTATAGTCTTGAATGACCAAAGGCTATAGTCATTCCACAAATTTGGTGTGAAAAGGCAAAGACTAATTGGGAACAAGGTAGAGGTTAGGTTGAGATTAAGTGATGACTATAGTCTGGACTAAAGTCCTGAATGGCCAAAGACTATAGTCATTCCTCAAAATGGGTGTGAAAAGACAAAGACTAAGTGAGGACAAGGTAGAGACTAGGCAGGGACTAAGTGAGGACCATAGTCCGGACTATAGTCTTGAATAACTAAAGACTATAGTCATTTATCGAACTGTGTGAAAAAAGGTTCAAATAGAAGCACGGTTTGAAATTTTGATTAACAGCTCATTGCATTATTCAAGAGAGAAGGCAAGCTGTTAAGAAACGTTCTTCGAGAGATGGCTTTTGAACGTGGATTTTGTGATAGCCATTTCAATAACAAGAGTAATCTAAATCGGCATTTGAAGAGCAAACACAAAAGCTGTTACAAAGACTTGAAATCTGTAAAAGATGAATAAGACCTGGACAGTGAAATAGTGAGTGAAAATGATGATGATTATGATATTGATGACGACTATCATGTTGATGATGATGATGATGATGATGATATTGAAGATGATGATGATGATGATGATGACTAGGAGGATGATGAAATTCCACTGCAAAATGTCTGGCCTGTGATGCTTGCCGAAGTTAATGATGATGAAGATATTATACAAGTTTTCAAGAGGAATTTCATATATTGCAAAAGTTTCGAACATGATGAAGTTGTGAAAGCAGTCATTGAAATCATGAGAAAGGCAAAAGAAGAAGATGGTATGAGTTTTGAAGAAGCCTTTCACTATGTGATTGATAAAAGAAAGTTCTTAATCATGTGTCAGACAGCAATGGACGCAGATGATGAAAATGCAACAGACGATGATAATGATGATGTCTTTTTGACGCACTAACTTACATGTATGTGAACAGACCAGCTTGCATTTAATCCTCATTATGGAAAGACAGAGCTCGTTTGGTTTGAGGAGGATCAAGAAGCCAAATGTTCAATATTTACTGGCATTGAAGATGATTTTGCTGATTAGGCCTATAGTTTTATAATAATCATGCTCGAAATGAAGGAAACATGGATAAAAAACTTGGAACTCTTCTATCAATGCTTGCAAGCCAAAATGTTGTTGGTGGAGGAATGGCAAAAAGTGTTGGGGACAATAAAACTCTGTAGAACATTGACTTGAACAATAAAACCCGGAAATTTAAAATATGAATATAAATATCATCGTCATAATAATATCATCATGTTCTACAAAAGATTTATCGACCTTTTTCTCTTGTCTTTCTGAACGCGATAATAAATGATGATCTCAAATTCGATAAAAATGAAAGAAAAATAAATAAATAGAAATAAAGAAAAATGGCGGAAAAAGAGGTTGCATGAAAACGAGATGTGCACATGATTTCCAGATCACTGACGCTTGATTTACAGGTCACGTGATTCATAGATCACCGAATTTTGATTGACAGGTCAACTGGTTTTGATTGACATGTCGGCATCCTTTGTGCGCTCGTAAGCTCCTTTTTCCTCTACTCAGACAGTCGAAAATAAGAAACAAGGAAAAGAGAGGAGAACTATGAGAAACGTGGTTATACGCTTGGTGAAAACACACATCTCTTAGAAATTCTTTGATTTTAAAGAAAATCTCCCAGCTATGTTTTTTAAATAGTAAATGTCGCTGAATCGAGCTGTGTGAAATTTTACGCTCTCTTCACTTCGCTGCTTATTTTCAACTCGCTGTGTTGTGACCCTTTAGAGGCTTTGGTACCTTGGGAGGAGAGCCTTCGGCTGTACGACTTAAAGAGTTACTCGAAGATTACATTAAGGTCTTAAGCTCAGTGTAAATGTCTTTGGTTTTCTGACCATGCAATCCAGGTCTGAATTATATCTGTTGTGATATGCCACAAGCAAGGGCACCACCAGAATGTTCGTTATGTCGGGAGTTCGTTTCACATGGTTTCACCTGGAAAATTTATTTGTTTGCAGAGAATTAGTTATTCCAGGGACAAGACATTCTACAGTTCGTTGAGTAGGGAAATTCGTTATATCATGGCTAAGTATACTGGGATTCTCCTGTGTAGTTATTAAAGAATGACTTACTTATGTATTTTCAATGTTTAGTCTGCATCAGTCATGTAATTTCTAAGGTAAAATGCAGAAGAGCTGTATTGATAATTTGCGCGCCATGTCTTTAAAACTTGAAATATTGAACTAAAGGAGTGTTTTGCTTTTTTGTAGGTATGCATTGGACTGGGATTGGACTGCAGTTCTAGAAGATGAAGATGTGTTTGTAGGACTATCGCTGATTTTTACATGCAAGCACACATTGAAGATTTGCTAACAGAAACTTTTAAGTATTGGATGTGCCAATGTTTCAGTCTTATTTCTAGAGACTCTGAACGTTAAGTATAATCAAGGCTGACTAGACTTTCTTTAACTTGAAGAAATGACTTCAACAAAGACAAAAAGTTATGAATCTCTGCTTGTCAACTTAAGTTTAACTAAAATTTGGATACCGTAGTCAACTGCATTTTGCGTATAGAAGTTGCTACTTTGAACAAAATTTTGCCCCCTTTGCAAATTTTGAATGAAGCTCGAGTGACATTTCACAGGCCCATTTCAGTCTTTAAAAGCATGACTGCAATATTTCCTTTAAAACCCAAGACTTTCTCGTAGATTTCTGTTTTTCAGCAATCGTACGAATCTTATTACCAATTTTCCTAGGAGTAAATTGCCCCTTGAAATAAATTCTACTGTATATTGCTTGTAACTTATTGTAACTGTTATATTTATTTATATTGTAAATCATTTAATGTTTTAACAGCAGATATGTTTACTAACGTTTAATGTTACACATTTCAAATAATATATGTTTTCGTTATTAGCTAATAGCTTCTCATGCTTGAAAACCTTCTTCTGCTCTATGGCTTCTGGTAGAACCCCCGGTATATCGAACCCAAAAAGGTTGGGTATAACACCCCCGAGGGTGCTCTGAAAAACCTTTTTCTAGTGTTTTTGGCAGAAAACTCTGAGTACATATATCGAGCCCCTAAAGGTGCGATATGAAACCCCTGAAGGTGCTCTGAAAAACCTTTTTATAGGGTTTTTGGTAAAAACCCTGAGTACATATATCGAACCCTTAAAGGTGCTTCAAAAAACCCTTCATGAGGGTTTTTTGAAAAACCCATAATAAGGGTTTTTTGAAGAACCATTTGAAAGGGTATTTCGGTCCACCTTTAGGGGTTCGACATATGTACTCTGTTGAAAAACCCTTTGGGGTTTTTTTGAGCACCTTTATTTTTTTGAGTGACTTGATCTAGCATGAAAGAATGTGCGAAATCTGCACCAAGCAATAAATCTAGTTCTATATTCTGTGTTCCATCCCCATAATCTTCCAGGGCGGTGTGTTCACGAATGGTAGACTTAAAACTTTGCCAAAATGTCATCCACTGTGTTGGATCGCCGTTGAAAGTCGAAAGCGATTGTTTTGGTAGCTTGACCTTGTCTACATTGCTCTTTTGTGTCGATGCTTGATTTCCAATCCCGTGTGTTTGAGAAGTTATAACTTGATCTGACGCGCGTGCTTTTAGAGCATCCACGATTAAATATATCTGATCTTGAATCCTTTCTTCAATTTCTCCTTTTTCGATGACTACAGCTTGGATATCTTCGTCTGTTTCCAAAACGTCTAATATTTCAATTCGAGTTTTTCTAGTTCTCTTTGTTGCTTTTCAAAGATGTTTATGAACGATTCGAGCTTTGGTTTAATTTCTGCTGGCGCTTCCGTTCCAACAGGCGGTAAAAATTCCTTTGACTTTGCGATCGTGTTGCTCACAACTAGCCTATGTCTATTCCTTGTTTGTGTTTTCTTCTTTAATGTTTCTGCCATTTTGTTTCATCCCAGGTCACGGCACCATGTTGTGGATATTTACACTTCGTTTTTTACAGGGTCTGAAATAATGGCCTTGGCTCTTCGAATAATCAATAAAAAGAACAAACAGGACATAAAAAGAGAAAGAAACGACTGAATTAATATGATCTTATGACGAATGCTTGAATACTATCGAATCTATGATGAACACGACTGCGAATATCCATGAAAAACTAAAAAAACTCTAAAAGCGAGATGATTACGACAAGACAGTTTTGACAAACACGTGACATGGAACAGGACACACGGATACAAGGACATACCTATTTACAACAATCGGCAAGGAAAGGAGGTCTTGGAATCACAAATTTGTCTGTCGAAGCCCCACTACAATATGCCAGTTCCTGTATGATCACATCACTACATGTTGAATCCACTATAGATCAGAGCGAACAAATAAAACAAGCAGATCGTAAAAATCACACAGTGAATGACCTGAAGAAGGACAGTGCGTGAATCAAGCAGGTTATTTTTAATGAAAGAAAGGAACAAATTAAATCAAAGCTGCCCGAGAATCTTGTCAATTTTGTTGAGCAGGCCAAAGACATAGGTGCCAGCTCCTGGCTGCATGCTTTACTATTGGAAATTCAAGGCCATGATCTGAATAAAGAAAAATTTAGGGATGCCATTCGTCTTAGATACAACATACCATTGAAATATCTGCCAAGTTGTTGTACTTGCGGGGAAACCTAAAGAAAGGAGGTTTTGTATCACATCGACATGACAGGGTTCGCAGCTTGTTCGCATCTCTGTTGAACCGCATCTGTAATAATGTTCAAATTGAACCACATCTTATCCCACTTAGTAACAAAGTTCTGCCATTGACATCATCAAACACTGGGAGATGAATGCAGAAAATTTACAAGCAATCTTGCAGCAAAATTGGCACAGAAAGACAATGAAAGTTACCCAACAACAATTTATTGGTTGAGAATCAAATTATCTTTTAATATTTTAAAATCAGTAATCTTAAGTGTGCGTGGACCAAGGACACTGTGGAAAACTTCAGTTGCACAAGTAATGAGAGAGGACATCAGTTTTCAATCAGTAGAGGCAAGCATTTATAGGCATTTTAGAAAAATTTTGGACATTTTAAAACTTTTTTTAATTGTTTAATTTTTATATGTATAATATGTATATTATTTGAAGAAATTTTTAATTTTTTATCTTCTTTAGGTTATTTTGGTAATCGAAAACTCCAATATGTCTTTTTTGTTTGGTTTTCTAAGGCAGCTTTTGGTCTTCTTTGCTCGCATGGTAACACATTCGATGTTTATTTATTTCAAACCTTGATTTCTTTCCGAACCTTCTCATGGTGCTCATGGAGGTCAACAGGAAGGTCTTAAAGTCTCATAAATTTTTGTGCGCCACGCAACTTAATTCTGACGACAGAAGGTGGCAGTTCTTATTCAACGTTCCTATCGGGTGCCTCAACGAAAATTGTTTTGCCATCGTCATCACTGGTATCAATTGCATCAAGAGTACTTTCCATTAACAGTTGCTTTCATCTTTCCTGTCATTTGTTTGGTGTTGACGTGAGTGGACAAACTGACTCCACATAAACTTTTCTAGGCACACACTGGCTTTGATTTGAAGTTCGCTTACAGGCACCAGCAGAAGGACAAGCATCCCAATCTTTCTTCAGTTCAGAAAGAATTTCGATTCTGTTGATCCTCAACCTCGTTCCCAGGTCTATTCAGGCGAGCCATGATACCTACCCCACGATTCGTGGATGATTATGATAATTTATGCAGTGAAATATTTATAATTATGCGAGCCAACGACCCTGGCCGTGTGACTCCATGGATGAATTTCACGGGGCCCAAAATATCTTTAACATTTTACTTTCGTTCGACTTAGAAAGTTGAAAATATAATGCATTTTCAATTGAGAAGTTCGAAGAACTTCAAGGCAATTTTTTAGAAAAATTAGCGCAATTTTTTCAGGAGCTTGCTTGTTGTTTGAGGAGTATTCTTTAATGCAAAGAATTATTTTAAAGCGATGTTTTCTTGTCAAGTTTATGTTCATGCATTTTTATCGCTGAAGGCTTGAAGTTCTCTTTCCACTTCAAAACAAAGTAGGCCTCAATAGACTTTTTCGACGAAAGCCAGCTGAGGTTGAAATTTTTCAAAACTTCAAGAGATCGAGTTTTCGATGCAAAAATCGTATAAAGCATCTAAAACTTAGTCTAGGTGCAAAGTTTCACTGTCCCAGATAGTGGGCTATTGATTTTATGAGCCTTCAAAGTTCCCGATTCTATAAGGGCTTTGACCGTGAAAATTAACTGGGGGTGAAAGTTTTCACCCCAACTGGTCAAGACCCTCATGAAATCGTGAACTTTCAACGCTCATTAAATTAATAATGCAAGCCCTAAGAGAGTAAAGCTTTGCACCTAGACTTACTTTTGGCTGCTTCATACAAATCTGGTATCGAAAACTCTGTATCTCGTAACTGTAAAAGTTTCCATAATCGCAGCGGTTTGTCGAAAAGGTCAATTGTGGAATATTCTAGTTGAGAGAAATCTTTTCAAAGTGTTTCCGGTAGTTTAAATTACTCGAAGTTCAGGTTAAAAAGTAGCTATACATTTGCTCGAAATTGCTGCAGTTTGGCCGTGCAAGAGTCAGAATGAGATGTCATTGTTTTTCCATTCTGGTGTGCAGAATTCATTTTTTCCATCGAATAGCAAGAGAAGCCAGTAGTCCAAAGTTTATCTAGCTAATTTCTCTTTGTAAGTACATTTTTATTCTTGGAAAATTTCAGCGTTTTTTGGTACTTATATGCCCTCAGCAAAGGTTTTCTACGGCGCTTCGTGTTTACAAAATTTTCTGTGAAAACATTTAATATTTCATTTGTATTGTTTGGGAGTTTTCGAGACTAGTTGCACTTAGTCATATTGCACTTTCGGAACCTTGATGCGTTTTTTCAGGAAGTTTCCTTTTGGGGCATTCTGGGTACACTAGCAATAGGTGCGGGCAGGGTTGACTGCATCTTTAATTGAACAAATATATTAATATTACCATCTTAGATTGTTATTGAAGTTGTTTGTATTGATTAAACAGTTATCTCGACGCTTTGTTGTATCCTGAACGTTATCCTCCTTCAGGGGCAAATGCCCCCATAACTCGTAAACGCCACCTGGCATGACTGAATAACATCAAAATTTGGAATCTACGCCCCCGAATTCACTAAGTGCAACTAGTCTCGAAAACTCCCTCGCTGGGTGGTGATACTCCCCCTTCCACTATCGGACTAAACAAAGTGAGGTGAATAACTTTCCTCAGAAAGTCTGAAAACCTATTTTTTACACAATATAGGACTTTTCCCCAGTTTTTTGACATCTAATGAGCAGTTGAGCAGTACTTCTATTTTTCGTCCCCTCTTGAAAATAGCTATGGAAAATCGCATGCATTTTCGGCATCTTCCAACGCGAAGACATATGCAGTCAAAGTGAGGTTGAATAACTTGCCGTAAAACTTCAGAAAAAAATCTGAAAAGAAAATACAAGATAGTTTTGTTTCCCAGTTTTTCACCTGTCCTAAGTCTTGGAGAAATATTTCTATTTCGCCCTTCATGTTGAAAAGAACGCCAGAAAATGGAGCCCGCCAGTCCAACAGCTACGGTGGCCCACAAGTGTCACGGCAAAACTTTCTTTTCCGCGGCAAAACTTTCTTTTCCACGGCAAAACTTTCTTTTCCGCGGCAAAAGTTTCTTTCTCACGGCAAAACTCTCTTTCTCACGGCAAAACTCTCTTTCTCACGGCAAAACTTTCTTTTCGCGGCAAAACTTACTCCAAGGCACTGCCCATAGTCCCTATGACTTTGTCACGTGCATCTTGAAATCATCACGCTCTTGGCAAAGCGCTTTCCTATTTTAGCAAGCAAGCAGCAATTATCTAGCAGTAGCGGTAGCGGTGACTTTATCAAGATGGAGAAGCGGGTTGGTAGCGTTGGACGAAACGAAGAGAAGGAAACAAGAGAGGAGTTTTTGTAAGTGGAAAAGCCTGCATTTGGCCTTAATCAAACGATAGATTTTTGGATGTTTGAAATATCTACACTAGGCCTATTTTGCCTAGGCCTACTCAATTTCTTTTGATTCACTGATTGCAGAAGAGATCAGAAGCAAACGTCTTAGAAATTTCGTGATACTAGGGGTTAAATTTTGCCCTAAAAGATATTTATAATGCAATAATTATTTTGTGGTGTCATACTGTGGTATCATTTTGTGTTTATCAACGACCAGGCCTAATCCATCTTTAATCTACCTACCTATTTTTTTTTTTAATTTTTTGGTACAGGTATTGCAGCATGTGTGCTGTAAGAATAAAGACTGATGTACTTTACTGCTGGAACTGCAGAACTGACCAGAGCAAGTGCCGACCCTCAGAAGCTGCAGGGCAATTGCATGTAGTAGATAAAATACCAGCTGCATCAACAACACCTTCTGCATCAACTCACTTTGGAAGACCTTTGGAAAAAGTCAAGTCTTTTGAAGAGTTTGTTAAGGGAAAGAAAGCAAGAACAGAAACTTGTTCTAGAAGCATACCAGCAAAAAAGAAAACCAAGGCTGAGGATGTCACAATTAACATAGGAGTAAAAAGGATGGTAGATGGTAATTTAAAAACCACCTGGAGAAAGCGTCTCCCAATCATCGTTCCAAAAATTGCAACTCACAGTCAAATCCTTGAGAAGGCTGTTGCAAAATGGGTGGCATTTGACAGAAGCTTTGAAGGGCAGCATGAATATGTGTTGCTTTATGAGGATGGTAGCTCTGCTTTGTTTATGCCAGGCAAAAGAAAGGAGTTCTTTGAATTGCAAAAATACAAAGAGGCTCTTGGCAAAGATTTCAAACGCATCACACTGTATCTCTGTTTGGCTCAGGATCATTATGAAGCTGAAGGGATTCCTTACGAAAAAGACCTAGAGGATTTGGAGACAATTGCCATGAATTTCATTGCAAGTAGTGAAATTGAACTTGCAAATTTTGATGTGCAGGAAGCAGCAACAGAAAACCCAGCCCCTCAACCACCCAGAAGTGATAATATTGTGGCAGCTGATGAAATTTATGCAAGAAAACTCCAAGAACAATTTGATTTATTTCCAGAAGAAATGAAGTCAGCTAAAAAGTTAACGTCCGTCGACGATATCTTTAAAATTCTCCAAGATAGAGTTGAGAAAAACAAACAGTTCTTCATAACAACAAGGAGAGGAGTGCAATTATCCCGTCTTCTACAGTTATGGCAGAGACAAGAGAAGAAATCAAATGTAATGGCTTCCTTGGTAGTTAAATATGCTGGAGAGGATGGTATAGATCAGGGAGCATTGTCGCGAGAGTTTCTTGCAGATACAATGTCTGATATCTCTAAGCAGTTTTTTCCCAGTGGCAGCCCTATCAATTCTACTCTCCATGTTCAGAATGGCAACTTTGAGACATGTGGGAAAATCACAGCAGTTTCTCTGGCACAAGGTGGCCCTCTGGCATGCTTTTTAGAGAAGTGTGTTTATGATTCCATGTTCAAGGAGTATAATATGCAGGAAATTAGAGATGATGATCTAACATCAACTGAGAAGAATATCATTAAAGAAGTTGAAATAGATCCACAAGCTCATGAGGACACAATTCTTGATAGCAGTTACACAGGTATAATAAACAAGGAGAACCTGGTTGATATATGTAATTCCCTAAAAGTAAGTTTCATCAACAGGCGTTGTTTGTATATGAAAGAGTTTGCTAAAGGCCTTGACTCTTACAACATTATGCAGCTGGTAAGGGAATACCCTGATATTTGTGAGCAATTTTTTGTAAACAAGCATGCAAAAAGCACAGTTCCAGATGCAGATTATCTTTACTCATTACTTCAGCCACAATTCGCAGATAAAGGTACTGTGAGAAGAGCCAAAGAAGAGACAATTATGGATGATTTTCAAGATCTCCTTCACAAGGTTGAAGACGGATTGGTGGTTACAAAACAATCTGTTGCAACCTGGGATTATCCTATTGATGCTATGGATAAGCCAGAAGAATATTTGCAACAATCTGAAGTATGCATTGCCAGTATCCTTGGCTGGTTCACTGGTCAGCGCCACAGATCCCATGGACCCTGGCAAGATTTATCAATTAAAGTTATTTTTGACCATGAATGCAAAATTCGCAATCAAATGCACACTGTTTGTTATCCAGTGATACATGCGTGTTCAAGAGAGGTGACTCTTCCAGTTGAGCATATGTCTTCAACGGATAATTTTGAGGAAATATTCATGACTGCGTTTACACATGGATTCTCTTTTGCTAGACATTGAACAATATTGGACTTACTGAGAAGGAGTAAAGGAAGTAATGGTACCCAAAAAAGTAAAACTATATCCGTAGCGATTTGTAAAACTATTGACAATGTGAACACCCTGTTTGGTTATTCTTATTTTGGGGTAGATTCATATTCTGTTACAGTTTTGTTGTTGTTATTTTCATTTCACAGTAGGGAGCTTCAGAAAGATAATGTTTAAAACTATTTAAGAACAGTTGGTTGGAGGGCCAGGTGGTACTTAATCTATTTGTGACTGCTGTAGTGTGCCGCTGTAGAGTGCTTTATGAACGACCCACTACTTTATGGGGAAAACAGTTAATAAGCTCATTTTATGATAACATTATGCTATTGCTATATTATAAAGAATCATATTGAAATAATTTATTGTCAGATTGTGTCATACTATATCCAAGATTGTTTTTTTAGTGATCAGCCTCGGCATATCTTATTAATGTTTCAAATAACCCTTCGGCACTCCGCCAGTCACCCGGGCGCCTTAAATTACATGCTTGCACTACGTAATCAAAGTATTGTTGATATTTGTTCTCTTCATCTGCATGTACAACATGCTCTTTTGCATATAATAATTCTTGATCAGAAACTGGCATCATCAAGTTGTCAGGACCACCATTAATGTCAGGGAGAAAGTAGAGGGAGTCAGGTCTACCTTTGACAGTATCGCGTCTTGAGCCCCTAATGTAATGGCAATTCCAATGATCCCGCACCTGATTCAAGCATCTCTGCAGCAATGGTGCAAAGCAAAACCACAGACACTCAGAGTGGAGTTGACTTGCCATATCAACCTTTTCCGCAATTAAATCTTTAAAGTAATTTATCCACCATGACGTGTGGGTGCGACGGAAAAATGACCACCAGCTCTCAATCCTTTGGTTACGCGGGGAAGGCACGTAGCGATGGCTATCTGGATCATTCCTGAAGAATGCATGTATACCAGCCATAATTCCGTTCTCTGTTCCGAGATCTGTTATTAACTTTTCTGGGCAACCGCAATACTTGTTTACGGTCTCAAGGTAATAAGCCGCAATATTGTGGGGCTGATTATTCGATCTAGTTACAAACAGCCATAAAATTTTGCGGCTCCAGCCATCGATACAACCATGGATCGGGAAGCCGTACGGCTTCAGTTTGTCGTACCCATCACAATGCCAAGCTGCGTTGGGACCATTGTTCTGGTACAGCCTTCTTCTCAAACGATGTGCTCTCCTGTCCTGAACACCCTGTGGATCTAGTTCTCGAAGTAAATTTGCGACAACGGCACGAGGTACCCTCATACCCCTCATCTGTAGATCATGCCAAACAGCACGGTATCCAAGATTGGACTGGGGACCATCCAACATTGCAACTACTGATGCTCTCACAACATCCATGTCATAATCTGGCACTCGCCTGTACAGACCAAGCTGCTTGATTTTCCTCTTAAAAGTGCTTAGACTAATATTACATGCGTGATTCCTTTCAAGAAAAAGGCATATTTCATTGTATGTGAACCCCTTGAAAAAATATTCCCGTATCACATCATCAGTACTGCCATCCGAGCTGCCATCACAATCCATTACATTTCCCGCACATCCTGCAGCCATTTTCGACACGTCTGCCCCTATCTCTTCGGCTGACCTTAACCTATCTCCTGTAGTTTCATTTGTTTCATTTAAGAGTTTCTTCCGTGGAAGGAAAGTTTTGCCGCGAAAAGGAAGTTTTGCCGTGAGAAAGAAAGTTTTGCCGTGAGAAAGAAAGTTTTGCCGTGAGAAAGAAACTTTTGCCGCGGAAAAGAAAGTTTTGCCGTGACACTTGTGGGCCACCGTAAACAGCTGGCTCGTCACAACGCAAAAAGCGGGTTTGCTTTCGCTTTTGTAAATTGATTGACTGTTCTGGTTCTGTTTACGACTAAAAACAATACAAAATAGAATTTAATCAAGGAAAAGGGACAAGATTTTTAGAGATTTTCATCATATCTGCATGGTTCGTATCTCCATGACTACTGACATATTGTCATGAGTCTCAGAAATTGATGTTGTTGTTGTTGCTGACACAGCGAACTCCTGTTGTTGTTGGTCTACATTTGATGAGCGCAACTGAGACTCGTGTAATAAGTCAATCCATCAATCAATCTTTTCTCAAGAGATACGATGACACGGGGATGGGGTACAGTGGAGTAATCATAGAAATAATGGGTGTAACTTAATCATCACAGGGATACAATGAAACTTATTACTTCCTGCTGGGGAACCATAACAACAGAAAGTCAAGAAAAAAGTCAACTCGACTTCGACGGGTTCCAAGGCTATTGTTCCAAAAAAAGGAACACGGTAATAAAATATCCGTACGAAAGTCAAAATTTAATTTTTCTGAGCATGAAATTTGGTTCTCATGCTGTTGAAGGAATGAGAATTATACTGGCATCATTTTATAATGGTTTACTTCACGAATAACACTTGGAAGAAACAAAACTTTTGACACAGCATTTTTTTGCTCGACACAAAGAACAGTCAAACGTGTACTTCAAACAAGCACAACTCGCCATAAACACTTTTTCCCTCGAAATTAATCATTTTTCAAACCCTTGCTCGAATAAACCAATGGCTGTATCAATACATCCTTGCTGTAACTTATCCCAGCAACAGAAAATCCTCAATTGCAAGATGTGCACATGCTTTATCGATAAATGAAATTCATTACAGCACATTGCTGTGAAGATGAAATACGAAAACTTATCCTTTTACTCAGAATAGTTTATGTACAAGCTTTGTATAATGACAAAATTTTATTGGCCTTGAAGCTACGGTTCGTAAAATAAAACAATTTCTAAAGCGGGCTCCTTTTTTCTGAACACCCTGTATATATTAGTCATACACATAAGTCAAAGGAGGGTTATACATAAGTAATATATAAATACGTAAGTCAAAAGGAGGGTAATTTTTCATCACAACCTTCCACAGTAGTGCTTTTCTACTAAAGTAAGCAATAAATGCCTTTGATAACTGCAGAATAAAGACATAAAGAAATGAAGGCTCATCTCAAAATGATTCTATTTTATCAAACATCACACTCGGCAGCTTTTCAGGACAAAAATTATAAATTATTTCCTCGATTTTATGACCTTTGCAATAGTGTACGAAGCCTTGATTCAACTGCATCCAAATATTCATCTGTGAGACAGTAATGTTCTCTTTTAACACTGTTACCAAAAAGGAAAAAAGTTTATGCTTGTATTTGATGAATAACAATATGAAAATGACCCCAATTTCATACGAAGATTCATGAGAAAAATTTGGTGGCGGTGACATCAAACAAGTCCCTAACCAAAACTTTTTACCATTATCAGCACTTTATTTCGGAACTAGCTCTTGCACGGAAAGTGCGCCTTCGCGCGGGCTTTTGCGCTCAGCAGTTCACTTTGGACCACTGCCTTCCGGTTCATGATTTATTAAGGAGTCATTCTATACATGAAGGAGTCATTCTATTTTTGGATATTTATCGATTTGAATATTTAGCAAGTAAATATCTTTAAAATCGAACGGGAATAATTTGCAGAGGAAAGCCTGGTCTCACTTAATATATGCACGGGTAGCTTAGTATATGGGGGCCGGTTCATGGGTAGTTTAATCTATGAGCTTAAGGCAACTTATTAGGGAAAGAAGCATGTAGTTTTTGTGACTATTGATGCGGATTGGTTTGTTTTTTAAGTTGCTAAGTGTTGAGCATAGTATTCTATGCCTGTTTGAAACGAAGGGGTTCGCATTAAAGGGTGCGTAGTCATCAGGGGGTAGGCACGACTGTGCAAGTCATTAAAGATGCGTAGTTTGCTTGTGGCAAAAAAGTGTCATTTACTGTGTAGTAATTATTGGTCATTGAAGTTCAACGGAAAGTTTACTGTGGGTGACTGTGGGCGCTACTGGCTTGGTTTTTGAAGTGCTTTGAAGGGAATGAATCGTCTGATCGTCTGCTTTCTTCCTCTTTAGGATACGTAGCATGCAGGGAAAACGAATTCTATATAGGTGTTGGCTTAATTTTTGAGGGGTCTTAATATACAGGCAAGACTGGGGCCAAAAGGGGACTTGCTCGCTACAAGCACGGCCGAGATACAGGACAATATTGTATACTAAGTAGATAACAAATCGAATTCCTTTGGACACCAGTATTAGCCTCAACTCACATCCTTTTCATGAAATTCAACAAAAACAATCCGTAAGCACAGCAAATCAGGGCTTTTTAACATGGATTATTTGTACTGTTTATATTGTCAATCAACGGCAGAATTAAATAGTTTTTGCAACAACAGAGAATCAAGAAAAATCATGTAATTTTTTTTCCAAAAGTGATTGCCCCGTGACTTACTTACAGAGGAGTTGTAGCCGACCTAGTTCGCTAGGATGCTTAAAATGCACAGCAAAACGCACTGTCAGCGACTGAAGGAACTGAGGGGCAATTCACTCCTTGAAATCTCGTTCACGCTTTGTTGGGATTCTTAGCTTCAAAGAAATTTCTTGGAAATTCATTTGTTTCAACCATATGTCGTACGCCTTTTTGAGGAATCACATGCCTCTCGAAAAGGGAGGACTCGAGTACTTTGACACTTTGGACTCGAGTACTTAGGCACTCAGAAAAAAGACATGACTTTCTTCACAGCTTAGGTGATTTCTGCGCGGTATCTTGGAGGATGTGTAGTAATGTAGATGACTTTTTGCAGTAACATGGAGGGTGCTCGGTAATGTGGAATGATATCTTCGGTACTGTGAAGGGATTTTTGCAGTAATGTGGATGGTATTCAGTAAATAGGCCAGTCAGCATACGCCACCACCGCTCGACGCCAAGTCCTCCATATCATAATGCAGACCGAAAGCACCCTCCATGTTACTGCAAAAAGCCATCTACATTACTGCACATCTTCCAAGATACCGCGCAGAAATCATCTAAGCTGTGAATAAAGTCAGGTCTTTTTTCGTGGACCGAAGGTTTGGAACAAACTTCAACGTGATGTCAAACAGGCACCCTCACTTGCCACTTATAAATAGATTGAAAATGTTATTCTGTTGAAGCAATAATCACGGCCCCCTGAAAAGCAGTCATCATTTAACTGACGGGGCTACCGTGAAAAAATAAATTAAAATGAATGAATGAATGAAAATGAAACACTCGAAAAGGCGGAATTTTTACCGAGATGCAGACCGAACTAGGGGTGTACCGGATCAGGGTTTTCAGGATCCGGCCGGAACCGGAATTTCTGGCAATATTTTTGAAAAATCCGGCCGGAATTTGCCGGATTTTTTCACATGTCATGTTTCGACTTCAATGAAGGTTATTGCGTAGGCTCTTTTACTATTAAATTAATCAACAGGAACAACCCGAAATGTAGCTGCCCGAAGATAACAACCATATTATTTCAAATAACCACCTGAATCGTATTCAGGCTGTTAAGGAGGGCATGTATTCATTGGGGAGGCGTTTTATAATAGGAAAGCCCTGGCCAAACACTCGCAACATTTCTCCCAACAACATCCAGCATTGTTAGGAGTCATTTGTTTGGACAATTTTGCCACTCATGTGGGGGCTGTTACTGTTTAGCTATTGCTTTGGAGCTGTTGTCTGAAGTTTGATTTTGATCAAAAAATTTGGATGCTTGGACCCTATTGTTCTAAGTGTCATTTACAAATGTTTATTGCTTTTGGTGGCCTCAGCCTACAAAATCATGTTAACGCAAGTGCAGTAGGCAATGAAATACCGCATAAATCATTTAAAAAAAAAGCCAAAGTAGCGCCAAGCCATTTCGCCTGCAACTGCATTTTGGCTCAAAATGTAGGAAGCCATTGACCATTCCATGTGCCAACAAAGCCCAACAGCAACCAACAAATGTTATTGAAAGAGATGTAAGGATCGTTTGCTAGGGCCAAAGGCGTATATTTTTAATCGAAATTTGTGAATAAAATTTAATTATGCACGAAAGGTCCTAAATTGGAATTTGATCCTGGTTTGTGTGGAAACAGAAAGAAATTCGAGAGAAAGCAAGCCTGTTTTCAATTTCACCGGACTGAAAAATGCTAATTATTCAAATACTGATATTCAGCTCTTCCAACAGCTAAGAAATCTTAGTTTGAGTTCCTTTTGTTGGAAAACCTTAAACGATGAAATTGCAGCATTTTTCAGAAGTTTTCTTTCGAAAAACTTTGCAGCCCCATTGTTAAATGTTAGAGAGTGCTCCTGATCTTGTTGAAAACCTACCTAAATGCTAAAATCACTGCCAGATTATTTTAACTTTAACCATTTCAAAGACAAAATAACTACAGTTAACATTCTTTTTGGATATTTTCTCGATCTTTCTCGTATAAAGAAAGGTCTTCCTGAATTCCGGCAAAATCCGGCAAAAAACTTTAAGATCCGGCCGAAACCGGAATTCAACAAAATTGAAAATTCCGGCCGGATTTTCCGGCCAACCGGAATTCCGGTACACCCCTAGACCGAACTGCACCCATCAGAAAGCTCAGCTGAATTGGCATGGTGTTTTAAACACTAATCAGCTTGCCGGCTACAGCGGGAAGATCAATAGAATTCATTAAAGACTCCAAGTGAGAAACAAACTCTTTCTGTCTACACAGAACCGGCCTTTTGGTTTTGATGTGGATAGATGCCAACACCCCCAAGTGAAACAAAGATCTTGCTTTGCCAATGATTCTAAAACAATCTTCGCTGTTATTTTCTGCTCAACTAGGGTTATCGAGTAAGTGTTGTCCTATTGCCGAATAATGTTTGAGGCTAGGTTGTTGCTTGAACCCACGGGGTGGTTGCTCTTTTTCCGAAAATTGAAATAAAATAAATACTAAGGAAACACAGAAGCAAAATCAAAGTCGTTTCAAACGGAACCAGTTTAATTATTTCTAGAGGAATCTTGTGGAATGTTCTTCTGGAAAGGATGTCACGGTTCCGCAGCTATCAAATTGATCGGTTCGAGATAAATTACTAATTTAAGCCATTTTTTTAAAACCCATATACTATTAACCTCTAAGATATATTTTAACCTGTTGGTTTTCTAATTCCCCGGAAAACTTGGGATAAGGGAGGGCTATGAGGTAACCGAAAATTCCAAATTTTTTTTTGAGCTAATTTTCAGACAAACAAGAAAATTACAGATTTGAACAACTTACTTTGCAAGACCATGAATGCATCCAGCAAGATCTTTTGTTCTCTGTCCAGCATCTACTGTATCAATACAAGCCTGCTCCAGCGACAAACAAAATCTAAAAGGGTAAATTTACAAAAAAAACGCTTTTACTGGTTAGTGTGTTATTGAATTACTTGCTGTGTCAAGTTTCCTCCACTGCACACATATCAATAACGAAGTTTACATTCTGTCTTGCTAATTAGGGACAGATTAAAAGCATAGACTGCTTGACCATGTAAGTATCTATCCTAATTGTTATTATCTGAGTCGCAGATATGGCTCTTGAATTGAATCGCTTGTGTTAGTTACTATAATATTGATGAATAATATATTTAGTTTTCTAGTCGAAGTACTACAGCAGAATAATTAATAAAGCTAAACAAGCAAATATATACAGCTAGTCATGTGACTAATATTAACTAATGGAAAGTGACAGGGGTACCCTACATTTCCCCCCTCTTAGATAAAATTATGAAAAAGTTCGAAATTTACGAAAACGAATTGTGTCCCAAGGAATAGTCCCTGGAATCCGGCGAGTGTGTCTCTGTCGTACTGGACGGTTCCTTTCGAGAACCCGCCCGGCTGTTCATTGTCTTGAGAAGAGCTCTCTTCGGATCCAGAATATGAATAGTCGCTTGCTGATAAGGAGTCGTTGTCACTCGAATCAGAGTCTTGTCTTGAAACAGGAAAGGCTTCTCGGTGATTCGTAAAACCATTTTCATTTACAGGCAATAGACGGTCATGATGTACGATTTTTTGATCATGATTTGTGTTTTGGATTTTGAAATTCACGCCATTTGGTAACTTCACTACGACTTCCCAAGGTCCATCCCTCCGAGGGGCCAATTTCCGATTCTCTCCTGTTTTATAATATTTGACTTTCAGCCAGACCTTGTCTCCAGCCTGGTAATCAATAAAACGTACGTTCCGATAATAATATCGTTGAGGCGAGTTGATCTTTCAAGGGTATGGCATTAACAAACTTTGAAAAAACATCTCCGATAAGCAAAATGTACTGGTATCCACTATTGTCTTTTGGTAAATAAACGATGTCGAGTGATATGAATTGCATCGGAGCACTTGGTACAAACATCGGTAAAAGTGGTGCCTTTGGTGGTGACGTATTGCATTTAGTTTTTTGACAGGTTTCGCAGCCCGAACAAAAAGCTTTCATATTGGCGTACATATTGGGCCAGTAATATCGGTCCTTAAGTAGTGCATAAATTTTATCTGTCCCAAAATGGGCGGTGTTATGATACTCGCTAACAATCACATTTTATAAGGTAGCTGGAATGACCGGTCTCCCTGACTTGGTTAGAATACCCTCGACGATCCTGAGTTGATTTTGAACTCTTTTTAAATAATTTGCTCACCGTCGACTAGACTTGTTATGGCTTTCGAAATCACCGGGTCGGTAGACTGCTCTTCTTTTAACTGCAGTGTAAAATTTTCTTGGCTCACGAATGAAGCATAAAATTTGTTCTCGAATTCCGATAATGGTTGATCCTCTGTTGCCGCATGATTCCTAGACAGGGCATCTGCTTTGATGTTTTCTTTGCCAGGGATATATTGTATGGTGTAATCATATTCCTCTAACTCAGCAATCCATC
>JACTAT010000010.1:9412067-9427080 GCA_014526335.1 Chrysaora quinquecirrha
TTCCACTGCTCATCGCAATTTTGAAGTTTTGCACAACTCAAGAATTATTAACTATTATTATGGTGCACCACAAATTACAATATAATCAAGCTATAACTTGTTTTGTTATAACAGTCTTTCAGACATAAGTATATATAACTAGTATCATCAGAGTGTTGATGTAAGCTTTAATAAAATGAGAAATATTTTCTGGTATCACACTCAGAATCAGTTATTATAGGCAATTAAAAGCATAATGCAATTTAGGTAATTGACTTATGTTCTATAAAATTCTTCTGTTCCTTATTCGATCCATTATAACCTAAAAGGTGCTGTGTTAAAGTTACAGTGTAAGGGGTGTACCGGATCAGGGTTTTCAGGATCCGGCCGGAACCGGAATTTCCGGCAATATTTTTGAAAAATCCGGCCGGAATTTGCCGGATTTTTTCACATGTCATGTTTCGACTTCAATGAAGGTTATTGCGTAGGCTCTTTTACTATTAAATTAATCAACAGGAACAACCCGAAATGTAGCTGCCCGAAGATAACAACCATAATATTTCAAATTACCACCTGAATCGTATTCAGGCTGTTAAGGGGGGCATGTATTCATTGGGGAGGCGTTTTATAATAGGAAAGCCCTGGCCAAACACTCGCAACATTTCTCCCAACAACATCCAGCATTGTTAGGAGTCATTTGTTTGGACAATTTCGCCACTCATGTGGGGGCTGTTACTGTTTAGCTATTGCTTGGGAGCTGTTGTCTGAAGTTTGATTTTGATCAAAAAATTTGGATGCTTGGACCCTATTGTTCTAAGTGTCATTTACAAATGTTTATTGCTTTTGGTGGCCTCAGCCTACAAAATCATGTTAACGCAAGTGCAGTAGGCAATGAAATACCGCATAAATCATTTCCAAAAAAGCCAAAGTAGCGCCAAGCCATTTCGCCTGCAACTGCATCTTGGCTCGAAATGTAGGAAGCCATTGACCATCCCATGTGCCAACAAAGCCCAACAGCAACCAACAAATGTTATTGAAAGAGATGTAAGGATCGTTTGCTAGGGCCAAAGGCGTATATTTTTAATCGAAATTTGTGAATAAAATTTAATCATGCACGAAAGGTCCTAAATTGGAATTTGATCCTGGTTTGTGTGGAAACAGAAAGAAATTCGAGAGAAAGCAAGCCTGTTTTCAATTTCATCGGACTGAAAAATGCTAATTATTCAAATACTGATATTCAGCTCTTCCAACAGCTAAGAAATCTTAGTTTGAGTTCCTTTTGTTGGAAAACCTTAAACGATGAAATTGCAGCATTGTTCAGAAGTTTTCTTTCGAAAAACTTTGCAGCCCCATTGTTAAATGTTAGAGAGTGCTCCTGATCTTGTTGAAAACCTACCTAAATGTTAAAATCACTGCCAGATTATTTTAACTTTAACCATTTCAAAGACTAAATAACTACAGTTAACATTCTTTTTTGGATATTTTCTCGATCTTTCTCGTATAAAGAAAGGTCTTCCTGAATTCCGGCAAAATCCGGCAAAAAACTTTAAGATCCGGCCGAAAACGGAATTCAACAAAATTGAAAATTCCGGCCGGATTTTCCGGCCAACCGGAATTCCGGTACACCCCTGTTACACTAACCTTGTATTTCTGACCACTGAAAATTAAGATAATTGTTACCTTGACATTTGTATCAGATGATCCTGAAGCAACAAATTCTCCATATGGGTGAAAATCCAGAGCTTTTATACTTGATTTATGACCAGTAAGTGTTCTGACAACTGAAAAATACAATTCAGATAGATAAAATAGATATCAGTGCTTTCATGCAAATATAAAAATTGCTGGCCGGACAAACTTGAATGGGATGATTATAAAAGGTATTTTACATTAAAAAATTAAGCTTAATGCAGAACACAGTGAGCTTCAGGAAAGTATGACATGCAGTTCCTTTCCACCTCTCGTTATCAATGATATCTTCATAAAAATCTTCCACTGATCTTTCACTGCAGACAACTTACTTTTAAACAAACACGCTCCTTCTTTACACAACTTCTTTGGCTCGCCTTACACAAACAGGAAAGTGTAAGGCGAACCAATCAACGCTATTTCATTGGCTTAGCCAACACACTCTCAGTTAACGGCATGACTAGGAAAAATGATCGCTAACCCCTCACTAACTCTTGTAATCTGACTACTACTTTCCTCTTTCTTCTAGCTATCATCTCCATATCACAAATCTTATCCTGTTACTTCTTTACGTTTATCCTATATTCCTATACTACAGCTGCCTATTCTCATGTTCTTATCTGTCTGCAACAATCTCTCTCCTCTTCCATCCCTGCTCATCCATACCACACATCCATTTCCATTAATAGTTTTAAAGCTCCCCTTCACGTTAACCAATCATATTTAACCAAAAATAATTCAAAAATCTGTATATATTTTATTGATCTGTAATATCCGTTAGATTTTACTCTATTAGCCTTGAGGAAGTTCTGTATGTCCTGCATGAAATACTGGCATAAAAAATTGATTTTCTTGTTGTCTTTTCTGTGCCGTTTTGCCTTGTTCTTTTTAATATATATTTTAACTTACTTTTTGCAGCCTCAAGATCCCAAATTTTCAATGTGCCAGACTGTGATCCAGCCAAAACAAGCTCTTCACTGCTATTAAACTGAACACTCTCAACAGGACTTGTATGTCCAGATAGACTCTACAAGAGAAATAAGAAAATCTACATCAAACAGCTTATGGCTTAATTGTCAATATTACATATGTGAAGGGCAATTGTCATTTCTACTATGAAACACTTTTGGACTTAGGTATCCTCTATCACATCAACAAAAGCTATAGCAACCTTTCTAATATAAAAAAGCCACATCCAGCATTTTGCATGCCTCAATCTGTGCGTATAATGATGTGCAATGTATTTGCCGAGAAGAGTGCTGATATTTTCATCAGTATGATCTTAACTGACATAAATAAGACTGGTATGACAAATTCTCCTTCTATTTTTTTGGGTCCTCCTTAGGCATGAAGGAGCTCCTAAAATCCTCCAATAATGAACTTAGGTGAAAATTAGTATCCCAAGTCAAGCAATGAAACAGCTGATAGACTGAGAGTTTGCCATACAAGTGTAAAATATATATGATGGAGTATAGATGAAGTATGATAACTGAAAATGCTTAGAACCAATTTTTTACCAGTTTGCACCTCGAGTAATTCTATTCTTTGGGTTTGAATTTCGGGTCATTCTATTTTTTGGGTTGGAATTTCTGGGTCATTCTATTTTTTTGGTAGTTGAAATCTGTTCTTGGACAATCATCCCTGTCAAAGAAATGCTTGTGTGCCCCCTCCCCTGGGGTTTTACTCTTGTCTTGTATAATACGTACACTTACTCAGTTAATAAAATATAATTAATAAGTGTATCTTGTTTGCAATTTCGGCGTTATTTAGGATATTCTCAATTTTATCTAACATACTCAACTTTTTGATTAAAAGAATTTTGCCTTTGAAACCCCGAAAATCCTTTGCTTTGCATCTATAACTTTTGGTAACCTCGGACAATGTGGGCATATGTGGAGGGGGTGCATATGCTATCCCACACCTCAAATAACAAACTGCAATTGACTAACAATGGCTATAGTTAACAAACATGAAACTTTTTTATGCTTAGGAAAAAACGTTAAAAAGTTGAGTTTCCTTTTATACTCTTTAAATTTTAACTTATTTTGAGGGTTGGAGTTAACAAAATCTTATCCACCTGTACTAATCAATACAAACTTCAACAAAAGCAGAAAAGGGTCTTCTTTGAGATGGGCTGTTGCATTACTCTATGCAAATGCAGGCAATAAGACAGCAGGACAAGGACCCTTAAATCTGGGTCATAAAGCAGGTGCAAAACAGTTAAATTTCTTCATTCAAGCATGTAGCTGGTTTTCTACTGGTTTGATTCTGAATCAAACATAAATCAAGTTGGCTAAAAGAAAGCTAGCTGCTTAAGTAGACTAGCCCACTTCAACACACCTTAAATATCCAAACAACTACAAAAATAATACCAATTTGCTGCAAAATATAGTGACTCTTAGACTTAGACTTGAAAGCACAAAATAACCCAGACTTCAGAAACAATTATAGTATCCTCAGGCCTCGCCTTTCAAGGCGGGCGATCGCCTGCGCCCCCCTCGTCACTCCACTTGAATTCTCGAGGCGAGCTGTCATCACTCCCCTCGATATCAAATAACCAAACAATCCGCCCGCCTTTGCTTTTCTTTCTTTGTTACCAGACAGATAGACAGACAGGCAGGAAATCCCCCGCGTTAATCTTTACATAGACTAATCTCCTTGCCACCTTGGACTTTCTCTGTCTTTAGTTTGGTTGACGAATTTTTAATGACCTTTTTAACGACAAACGATAAGCATCACAGTTGAAGACTGAACATACTTTTATCGTGATAAAGATTCCTTCATATCTTTTTTGTTCCGAAATTTTATAATTGGTTTCAATTAGTTCAAACATGTGTTTTTCTCGTTAAAACTTTGTTTTCTTCGGTTTAGTACTGAATTATACCCCTCAACAGCCTCTTAAGCAAGATAAAAAACCGCCCGCCTGAATTTTTGAGGCGAGCGATTACCGCCTACCTACTAAAATCTTCCTGGCGAGGCCTGTATCCCTGTCTACTGTTGCACTTGTCATACAAACAACATTTCAATTCATTTTGGATAGTTTTAACAGATATTCTTAATGATTTGTTTAGTGTAAGAAACAGACAGATTCAAGTAGCAAATTAAACAAAATAACAGCCCACCATTATGACATTTGGTTTTCCAATAGCCCACATATTAACTTTTCTGTCTTCTCCACCAGTGACCATGACCCTGCCAGAAGCAGGACCAAGAGCAAGGCATGTCACTTGTGAGCTGTGCGCAACATTTTCCTCTAAAAAAAAGCAGTTGAATTAGAGAAAAATACAATTTATTGCTATCATTAATGAAAAGCATGTTTGGGCTAGAGAAGTACAAGTGTTAACATCTTGAGGGTTAGGAATTAGGGTTAAAGATCAGAGTCAGAGAAAATGTAAGGGCTATGGTATTAAGGAAGCAGACACGAAAATGAAGATACATTAAGCTGAATAGATCTTTACGATGAACAGTGGGGATTATGAAAATTTTTCTTAAAACTTAACTAGTACACCAACAACAACACGCGGACCTCCTAAGGTTAAATTTCCAATATTTCAACTACTTCTTTATACTAATACTAAAATCTAACTCTAAATGCAGGAAACTGGGCGTGCAATGCACCGGCCCTTTGTTGCCTGCCTTCCTAAAAGCTTGTACAGTCGGTGATTGAAACCGAAATTTCCAAATTCCGGACCAATGCACATGTTCAACAAAAAGACTGCTGAAGAAATCAAATACAAAACAAATCATGAACTCAAAAACCAAAAGAAAAGGGATAGGTAAGGATAGGGATAGGTAAGGATAGGGATAGGCGCTTACTTGGTATGTAAGTAAGCGCCCCAGACTCGATAAGCTTTGCTTCTTCTGGGGCGTATGTCAACGTATGTAGTCACTTACTGTAACTAATATGTTGTCATGAATCAGAATTATTATTATTATAGGGAGGGGGGAGACGATCGAACAAACTGCAGCCTGTCCGGGAATCACACAGAATGACCTGCTCACACGAAACACCAAATATTAAACACAGCAAAATGCCTACCGTCTCCTACTACGGAAATGTGGTGCGACTATACTACGAGGTATTGATGACTAGGAGTGAAATCACACCAGATAGCCTGTGGCAAGCTGTAATTGTTTGCCATAAGTAAAGCCAAAGCCAACTGAACATGTGGAATGAACAACTCAGAACAAACCCAACCTGAGGTAGCAACAACAACAACAACAGCAACAACAGCTTAAGCTAACTCCTAGTTGTTTTAACTCAGCTTAAATCTCGATTTAACCCGTATAAAATTTTTAGGTAGAGAGTTTTTTATACCAAAACCAAATTTGTATCAAGCAGCTCAAATTCAATCTAAATGTAAAGTTTTACTATCTTAGAACTTCTTTCATTAATTTCAAGCATTCAAAGTTTGTGATTTTATAAGGGCTCAGACAAGCAGGGAACATGGTGAAAAGTTTCACCCCAAGCCATTTTCATGGTCAACTGCCACTCGCCTTTTGTCAAAAAGGTCTACCTAGCTATAGGTACAGTTTGTCTTTAAAAAACCTCTGATTCTTTTGTTCGGTGCATGAATCACATTACACACAGTTTTTTTTTATAAGCAACTGCTTATAAGCAACCAAAAGGTAGAAGGCCTAAAACTTTAAGCAACGTATAGTACCACAGGAAAATAACCTAACCAACATTTTAAATTTTAAATAGTTTACATCACTGCTAGCAATCGAGGATTGATCAAAATAGAAGCTTTTTCCGTCCATTTGCCATCAAAACTTGCATATCATTAGAGTGTTATTCATTTATTACACTGTCAGAAGATATCATATAGACATGGTACTTCTTGACTGATGTTATTTATAGTATTTATTTCTTTGCTATGTACTAGGTGTTTTAAGCGTTGAGTTGCATAAAAGCTATAAATAACTCAAATTTTTTCTATCTTCTATATGTACCTACTATTATTCTTAGGCCAAAAATATAGAGTTAAAAATAAGCAACTACTAAGCAAAACTTCTGCTACTAAAAAGTGGCCAAAAGAGGTCCAAAAATAAGCAACTTTTTTAACTAGGCTAGAGCGAAGTTGCTTATAAAAAAAACTGTGTGTAAATTTTTTCTGAAATGAATTAATTAATAACAATTTGCATTAAGTTTGCCATTTCAACTTTATATGATTTGTGAATGAAAACAACCAGCATTTGTTTGAAGAGGGTTGGGTCAAATCAATCTGAAAAATGATAATGAAAATCCTGAAAAAAGTACTCACGGAGTTTCCAAGCTCTTTTCCCTTGGGCAGCCATGGTTCCTTAAAATTACCTATTTGTAAACTTTCAATGAAATTTAGGCCTTCATAGCCAGAATGATTACATTACGTTGGTGTGACTTCGTGCAATTTCGTGCGGTGGGCCTAAGTTCTACTGTTTCATCTCTTTAGCTGGCTTTCTTTTGTAAATATTCACTTTATGATAAAAATACAGATAAATTCTGAAGCGCTTTATCTTGCTTGAACTGTTGAAGGTTCTGATATGTTGCTCTGTGGTTAAAAAGCGGGAAATTCTGTTTGATTTTCTTTCCCTCGGCGAACTTGTTTCAAGAAAAGCCAAGCAAACTGCTGCCCAACAACAACCTCGTTTCGGTTCGGTATTTCATTTATTGTATTTGCAACATTTGCAGTGTGGGGTGGGGTGATGAGTGCTGGTGCGGGAACTTTGATATTTCTGATACTGGGGGTTGAACTTGAACATGAGTTCGAGCGGTTTGTGGTTATTGAGGGTAATAGCGAGAAGGGGACTCGGTATACACATGTGCCTGGGTTCAGCTTGCCACAGCCACACTGCCAGCTCACCACAGTCAGATCTAAATTGTTGACAAGACAAGCCGCCTAGAAAGCTTTTACGAGATTTTCGCGAAGACGAATCATCACATTTTCCTAAATTTAAACTTAATACCCCAATGTCTTAACAAACCGGGGACAAGTGACAGTCTGTTGTTGCCAACTGACTTTCCTTATCATTTGTTTTTATAAACGAGGAGCAAATCGCTGATTAAAATCACGTACACTTTCAAGATTAATCACAAATTAATCAAATTAGGCACAAAATAATCAAATTAATCAGAAATAATCGAATTAATCACAAAAATCAAATAATCACAAATTAATCAAATAAATAAAAAATAACCAAATAAATCATAAAATAATCAAAATAAAATCACATGCACTTTCAAGATTAATCATAAAAAAATCATATTAATTCAAAAAAATCGGATTAATCACAAATTAATCACATTAATCACACAAAAATATCCCCTGATTAAAAATCACGTACACTTTTTAAGGAGTGATTTGCCCCTCGTTTATAAATAGGGCTGATTACTCCTAATTTCCAACCATCTGGTACCACTCCAGAATTCGAAGATCGGCCTTTGATTGGCTTTGATGATGTGTTTGAACATAATCCCGGGGCGGGTACTTTGCTTAAAATAAGATGGCGGGGTGCACTCGGAGAAATTGTTTGAACCAGCTCTAGGATTTCCCCTCCGAAATGATACCCAGCTTTAAGGCCCATCTACACGACAAAACATCGTCATACAGAACATCATCAGACATGGTCGCACGCATTTTTGACGATGTTCACAGAACATAAAACATCATTAAACATCTTCATCAGTTGTCTGAGATCCCGTTTACACGATCTCGGTACCACACCGGTTTGATATGACACCGGTGTTTTTAGACGAGCCGTTTATACGATATCGGTACCACACCGGTAATGGGGTCTGAAGATGTTTGATGATTATTCGTCCTAACACCTGAAAACAAAAGAAAATATGCTGATTGAAAATCAATAAACATGGACGACGACGATAATAACGCACTGACCATAGCATGGGCATAGCAATTTCGGTATCTACTTTTGGCAAAATATTGATAAACAATCAATATTCAGGGAAAAAAGAGACCGGAGGCCGGGGGGGGTTACTTCAATATGTAGACATACTAGACGTGCCGCTCATATGGATGGGTTTTTTCGACCGAAATTCTCTACACATGGGTCTGATATTCTGCTAGATTCTGGTTGATGGGTCGGTATTTTAGGATTTTCTTACCAATAGGTCCCATTATGATTTACCGCAAAGTGGCTGACAACCTTTCTACTTTGTTTTTTGCTTTTGAAAGGATGAATTAGCAGCAACAACAGAGCACGGTCACATTGATTGCAAATAATCGCCGTCAGATTCGATTTTGCGAGATTTTTCGTGAATTCTAGCACTTTAAAGGGTTTTAAAATCAACCAAATTCATACACAAGGGCTTGAAATTTCCCGATTTTCATGCAAATGGGTCAGAAATCCTTGAAAATCCTATAATACAAATGGGTCCCTTTGTCAAAGTCCAGATTCACGTCTGATCATGGACTTTTATGTGCGAAGGATGAGCACATTATGTGGGATGCGATGTCACGGATCCAGGTATGCGAAGGATGAGAGAGAGAGACCTAAGACGCTCTTTTTTGCCAAAATGTAACAATAGATTAACTTTGAAGTCGCCGTAAGTGTCGGCATTAATGATATCATTAGCAAAAAGCAATTAATTTACAATAAACATCAATTAGCAGCATTTTCTACTGTGGCGAACTGGTCTAAACCACCGCTTTCTTAAACTAGAGGTCTGGAGTTCGATCCCCGTTTCACGGTACTCTCAATATTTTTTATGATCGTTTGGTTTTCATTTTCATGTTTTCATACTCGAATCATTGATCGTAACAACTCTATCCGTTTATGTCCTTCAATAAAGTTTTTCATTTTTTAGTCTTCAATTTCAATAGTTTCGTTTACTTTTATATGCTTTCGCGGTCCGCAGGTGCATAAAAGCAAATGAGTACCATGAAAAGAATACATATGGATCATATTAGTATTTATTTACTGGAGATCTGTCCCTCAAATTTCAATAAAAATTTTTCAGGCTGATATAGTTATGACTATGGAATACTATTTTAAATACATTGATTATGATTGAGCGAAAATCACGGCTGGGCGTAATTTACATGGACTGCACGTGAAAGTCGACATAAACATGTTTTCGAATGGCAATCAACTGTTAAAATAGCTATTAGTGGTGATTACTCATTGGCAATTAGGTCGGGAGATAGATTCTTTGTTTTGTTTATCGAGTTGATGCAAGTTTATGCCAGAATTTCTATTACGCCACAAGCTCTCTCCGTTCTCTTTTTTGAAAATGACACAAAATCTTATAACTATATATGCAAATTTGGGAATCGAGAACGGCCCATTGCTGTCCAGAATTGAAGGTGAAAGTGCTCGCGAGATTCGAGTGAACGAAATTACGATCAGCAACACCACCAAAATCATCATTATCATAATCATTGACATCATCACTGTCAGATTCAGCATGTTATTATCATTATCGTTGTCGTTATTGTCATGGTCATGATCATTGTGATAATCATGGTCATCAACATCAACATCATCGTCATGGTCATGATCATTGTGATAATCATGGTTATCTTCATCATCATCATCGTCATGGTCATTATCATTGTGATAATCATGGTCATCATCATCATCATCATCGTCATGGTCATGATCATTGTGATAATCATGGTCATCATCATCATCATCATCGTCATGGTCATGATCATTGTGATAATCATGGTCATCATCATCATCATCATCGTCATGGTCATGATCATTGTGATAATCATGGTTATCATCATCATCATCATCGTCATGGTCATTATCATTGTGATAATCATGGTCATCATCATCATCATCATCGTCATGGTCATGATCATTGTGATAATCATGGTTATCATCATCATCATCATCGTCATGGTCATGATCATTGTGATAATCATGGTCATCATCATCATCATCATCGTCATGGTCATGGTCATGATCATTGTGATAATCATGGTTCATCTCATCATCATCATCATCATGGTCATGGATCATTGTGATCATTGTGATAATCATGGTCATCATCATCATCATCATCGTCATGGTCATGATCATTGTGATAATCATGGTTATCTTCATCATCATCATCGTCATGGTCATTATCATTGTGATAATCATGGTCATCATCATCATCATCATCGTCATGGTCATGATCATTGTGATAATCATGGTCATCATCATCATCATCATCGTCATGGTCATGATCATTGTGATAATCATGGTCATCATCATCATCATCATCGTCATGGTCATGATCATTGTGATAATCATGGTCATCATCATCATCATCATCGTCATGGTCATGATCATTGTGATAATCATGGTCATCATCATCATCATCATCGTCATGGTCATGATCATTGTGATAATCATGGTTATCATCATCATCATCATCGTCATGGTCATGATCATTGTGATAATCATGGTTATCATCATCATCATCATCGTCATGGTCATTATCATTGTGATAATCATGGTCATCAACATCAACATCATCGTCATGGTCATGATCATTGTGATAATCATGGTTATCATCATCATCATCATCGTCATGGTCATGATCATTGTGATAATCATGGTCATCATCATCATCATCATCGTCATGGTCATGATCATTGTGATAATCATGGTCCTCATCATCATCATCATCGTCATGGTCATTGTGATCATTGTGATAATCATGGTCATCATCATCATCATCATCGTCATGGTCATGATCATTGTGATAATCATGGTCCTCATCATCATCATCATCGTCTTGGTCATGATCATTGTGATCATTGTGATAATCATGGTCATCAACATCAACATCATCGTCATGGTCATGATCATTGTGATAATCATGGTTATCATCATCATCATCATCGTCATGGTCATTATCATTGTGATAATCATGGTCATCATCATCATATCATCATCATCATCATCGTCATGGTCATGATTATTGTGATAATCATTATAATCATGATCATAATCAGTTTTGCTGCAGCTGTTGCACTGCTGGACATGGATTCATTTGTGAAATCATTGTTTCATTGTTGCAAATTCTTGCAAACACTCTTTGGTAAGCGTTGTACCGCCATCCTTCGCACATTGCGACAGCATTGCTATGTTTTATGTGCGAAGGATGAGCACATTATGTGGGGATGCGATGTCACGGATACAGGTATAGAGAGAGAGAGAGACCTAAGACGCTCTTTTTTTGCCAAAATGTAACAATAGATTAACTTTGAAGTCGCCGTAAGTGTCGGCATTAATGATATCATTAGCAAAAAGCAATTAATTTACAATAAACATCAATTAGCAGCATTTTCTACTGTGGCGAACTGGTCTAAACCACCGCTTTCTTAAACTAGAGGTCTGGAGTTCGATCCCCGTTTCACGGTACTCTCAATATTTTTTATGATCGTTTGGTTTTCATTTTCATGTTTTCATACTCGAATCATTGATCGTAACAACTCTATCCGTTTATGTCCTTCAATAAAGTTTTTCATTTTTTAGTCTTCAATTTCAATAGTTTTGTTTACTTTTATATGCTTTCGCGGTCCGCAGGTGCATAAAAGCAAATGAGTACCATGAAAAGAATACATATGGATCATATTAGTATTGATTTACTGGAGATCTGTCCCTCAAATTTCAATAAAAATTTTTCAGGCTGATATAGTTATGACTATGGAATACTATTCTAAATACATTGATTATGATTGAGCGAAAATCACGGCTGGGCGTAATTTACATGGGCTGCACGTGAAAGTCGAGATAAACATGTTTTCGAATGGCAATCAACTGTTAAAATAGCTATTAGTGGTGATTACTCATTGGCAATTAGGTCGAGAGATAGATTATTTGTTTTGTTTATCGAGTTGATGCAAGTTTATGCCAGAATTTCTATTACGCCACAAGCTCTCTCCGTTCTCTTTTTTGAAAATGACACAAAATCTTATAACTATATATGCAAATTTGGGAATCGAGAACGGCCCATTGCTGTCCAGAATTGAAGGTGAAAGTGCTCGCGAGATTCGAGTGAACGAAATTACGATCAGCAACACCACCAAAATCATCATTATCATAATCATTGACATCATCACTATCAGATTCAGCATGTTATTATCATTATCGTTGTCGTTATTGTCATGGTCATGATCATTGTGATAATCATGGTCATCATCATCATCATCATCGTCATGGTCATGATCATGGTGATAATCATGGTCCTCATCATCATCATCATCGTCATGGTCATGATCATTGTGATCATTGTGATAATCATGGTCATCAACATCAACATCATCGTCATGGTCATGATCATTGTGATAATCATGGTTATCTTCATCATCATCATCGTCATGGTCATGATCATTGTGATAATCATGGTTATCATCATCATCATCATCGTCATGGTCAATATCATTGTGATAATCATGGTCATCATCATCATCATCATCGTCATGGTCATGATTATTGTGATAATCATATAATCATGATCATAATCAGTTTTGCTGCAGCTGTTGCACTGCTGGACATGGATTCATTTGTCAAATCATTGTTTTATTGTTGCAAATTCTTGCAAACACTCTTTGGTAAGCGTTGTACCGCCATCCTTCGCACATTGCGACAGCATTGCTATGTTTTACATCGCGGATAAAGAACCTTAAAAAAATTAGTAAACTTCTTCAGAAAAATTAGCCAAATGAAATTCTCATAGACATATAGCCAACTTCACAAGAAAATTTTGCCCGAATTCTTAAGAATATGAACCAGCTTCTTTGCAAACTTAGCTTCTTTTCTCTCCCACTCATGAACTTGAGTAGATGCACTTCTGGATGACATACAGGGATGAAAGTTAAGTGAAGAACATGCGCAAAAGCGAAATCTTGAACAATCTGGTCAACAAATGCCCTACCATCATTCAGCTGTTTGCGGAAAATCTATAATTTTCAGTGAAAAGTTCAATCCACAACCATCATCGTTTTGCTTTATAAAATACAAAACCAATACATGTAAAATAGACGGGAAAAGGCGCTTACTACAACACCCGAAACAGCATTGTTTATCTAGTTTGACCAGCATATTAAAGTCAGCAGCGTAACCAAGTTGATTACTCTATTGTTGAGAGAACACTCCTCCTAACCCGCGTCTCTCACTATAGTATTTCGAAAACCAGACAGAAACAGAGGGGCCCTATGGGCATGTTCGAAGAACCACTCTGGTTGAATATAGCTATTTCGGTCAAATGATGAAAGATATTTATCGGTATGCACAAGGATGACGATAATGCCTATTATGATAATGGTGGTGGTTATGATGATGTTGTTAATGACCACGATGACCATGATGCTGGTTGGTAGGGGGTGATTGTGGTGGTAGGGTGGGTGTGTTGGCGGTAGAGGTGGTTGTGGTGCTGAAGGTAGGGGTGGTTGCGGTGGTTGTGATAGGAGTGATCGTGGTGATGGTTGTAGGGGTGGCTGTGTTGGTGGTGATGGGGGCCGGTCGTGGTGATAAGGGTGGTCGTGGTGATGGTTGTAGGGGTGGTTGTGGTGGTGGTGATAGGGGTGGTCGTGGTGATGGTTGTAGGGGTGTTTGTGGTGGTGATGCCGTTCCTTTAGATCTTACCACAACCACATCGTCAATGATGGTAATCATGATGATGTTGATGATGATTATGATGATGATGATGATGAGAATGGTGACGATTTGCTTTGAAAAGTATTTTGAAATTGCCGCTCTTGCCCAGACTCTATGATTGATGATGAGAATGTTTGAAATGTCATTAACCAGACCAATGTGGCAATTTGACATCGTTTATAAAGTAAACAACAATGACTCATAATGAACTATTACGAATCAGTAGAACAATTGTCACATGACCTAAGATTGACAAAGAGGCTTGCAGGCCGCGATTGTGAAGAACTAACCGCAAATTGCGCATCAATGGCCGAGACAATGGCACTAATGGCATACTTGAGTCGATTTCTATTGTTACACGTTTTTCATTGTTCAAGCGTTGGTTAGTTAGTAAGTTAGTGAGTGACATCCACCCCACACCAATATGTTCGAAATTCTTCGAACATAAAAACGCTAATACCAATGAATGATTGTTGGCACCACCCCATTTAGCAGTGTGTAAAGTCGAATACAAAGACCCTCGCAAGAAAGACATGGATGAAAACTGTACTAACTCAAAAGAATTATTCAAACTAAGCAGTCGTAAGAATTTTATAGATTCATAACTAAACAAGCACATAAAATATCTTAAAATCGACAAATTTGCATTAGAAATTAATGACAACACTAGAAAGCTATAGTTATACTGTATCGAGTTGTTAAACAAGTATAATTAATACCAACATGCTTGTTCAGTTTATTTGCT
>JACTAT010000010.1:9427580-9453232 GCA_014526335.1 Chrysaora quinquecirrha
CCAATTTTTTAACTTGTTCCCACTGGTTAGCGGTAATTTCCCTTTATCTCAGTTGTTCCTTTATCTTTCCAGCTATTCCCTCTTAGGTCCCCTTGTTGTTACCCATGATTCCCACCGGTTACCATACTTCGCTCCCATTTGCTACGTCCGATTCCACTTCGTTACAGCATGTTCCATTGGTTCATCTCAGTTCTGTCAATTCCCTCTCATTCCACAGGTTCCCAGCTCCATTGCTTGTTCCAGATTTTAGCGCATTCTGGATAACGGCTTCCTAATGAGTTTGTTGTTCAAATCATGCCAAATTTCGTAGATTCAAAACAACAGATTTCGATTGTTCTGATTGTGTGCATTTCAATGGTAATTGAAATAAATGACTCAACTCGTTGATTGTTTACATTGTATGCACATAGAATGGGAATTCCTATCTTTTGTTACAACATTCCTGATTCATATCTATCTAAATGTATTTCATCCGGTTTGCCGAAAACCCCTACAAGATGTTTGAATTCTTCAAACATGAAAAGACCCCACTTTAACTAGAAAGAGTAAACTACAACGATTTTAAAGATCTTTAAAGAATAAAGAATTAATAGACAAAACTACGTACGAAAAAATCTAGCCTTCTGGTTCACAACCCGCTAAGATCTATGGGCTACCCAAGATGCACAAAACCCGCGTACTTACTAAAACGCGGAACCACCCAAAACGATCCAAAATCAGCCAAAACCACCCAAAACCAGCCAAAACCACCCAAAACGACCCATAATTGGATCAAAACGACCCAAAACGACCCAAAACTAAACAAAAATGTCATTTTCATTTATTAAGGGGCAGAAAGCCCCTCAAAATCCCCAATTTTCTTCAAAACATCATCCCTCCGTTGTAAATTTGTCTTTCCTGTTCGGGCGAAAAACGTGAACAATGCGCTTTGTTAGCTATTGATTTTCAGAATAGCGGACGAATCTTTTGTGAATCGCTTTCAGGGGCCTATTCAATCACCTGCAGCTTTTCAAGCCTATCTTGTATCTTCCATCAAATTTGATTTTTGCGATACTACACTCTTTTTTTTAAACCAACTCCTTTCCTTTATAAGAAACTCTGAGATCAAAAGTGACCCAATATGATTAGAAACTCGCAGGTCTCAACGTGCGGTCGCGTCTTATCTTAAGCAAGTTCATGCTTAGACACAATAATGCTTTTATGAACAAAAAGGCCTTTCTGACTTTTTTATGACAACGAAAGTCCTAAGGCAAAAGAAGAATTTAAAAGAGACAATGATGTTATTTCAAAGGATATGTTGAATTTGAACCCGCCCTCCTAACACGCCTCCTCCTTTTTGTCCCATAGTCTTTTCAATAGGAACATTTAACATTAACCTTGCCAAATACCTATGCTCTCTTTTCGACCATTTAAATAAGCGAGGAAGCTGGATGAACGGAATTGATTAAAGGCTAATAGATTACTATTCATTCCATTACATAATTTTTTTTATTTGGATCTAAATAATACTGTAAACAAACCTTATTTCTTAAAAGAAGGTCAATAGAAGGCACTCCATGGAATTTCTTTTGGGCATCTTTCAAAGCTTGCAGAAACTCTACTTTCTTTTTACTTGCTAAGAAATAGATCTTAGATTCAGTAATAGCAAGCAATGTGTCAGTAATCTCATATCCAAGCAGCCATTGCTGAAAATAAACAAACAAATTCTTTTACATCAGAAAACGATTCATTGTTCCAAAAATGCAATAAAATAAGTGTTTATCCAGACACTATACTGAGTGAAGTGAGGAGAGAAAAGAAAAGAGGATGGGTGTAAACTGGTTTTACAACAAAGATATTTGAAATTCTTTCTAAAGATAAGAAAGTAAATGATTGCGAAAAGTGCTTAGCAAAGAAACCAGAAAGCTGAACAACGAATCATTTAAAAAAAAAAAGCAAAAGGTGCAGAAAGATATTCAAATGAGGAGAATCACAGAGACTATTATGTAACTCCAAATGTTTTGTTCGCTCATAAATCTAAAAACCTGCTTGCAGTAAGAGCAAGAGATTGTGTGCTTCTTTGACCTTCGAAGACGAAAAAGAAAGAAGGGTGGAGCCCTGGTGTGAGCTTCTTCACAAACCAACTGGTGTTGATTTAGATATTCAAGAAATCTAGAAATTCAAGATTTCTCCTCAAGAGGGCAGTTTGCAGTACAGTCGAGAGCACAAAAACAGCTTGTTCCTTAGAGGTGCCAGCTATTACGCCTTGGTTCCTGTCTTCTAATGCAAATTACAACAATTTGTGGACATCAACTGGTTTTTTCTTTGCCCCTCCCATTGAACAGATGCTGCTCTATTTCGTTTGGTATCAAATATAACGCAGAATACATCTCAATTTATACCATCTTGCTTTAAGCGCAGGCCTCATCGTTCTCTACATCTACGGAGAAAACGTGCCCCATGTCTGTCCTATGCTGAAATTGTCTGTATGAGAAATACGGGTTCACTTTGAAAGGCAATCTAGAAATTCTCATTATTTTACGGAAATGAAGTTTCTCAATACCCAGGTGAGCTATCCTGCACTTGAAATCCAGTACTCTGTTGCACCAATTCAAATTCACGTACAAACTAATAAACTAATACGAATTGGAATGGAGACAATATTTAAGTTTGAAACCCCCAATTTTGCAACAGAAATTAATCCTCAAATTAAGACTCAAAGATTGAAAACAACACATTTGCCCCATCACTTCAGTTGGATAAAAAGACTCATAAATATGGAGACAAAAGGTTAAACGCTTCCAGACCAGTTCTTCTTTCGTGCTGGTAATTATTTCCCTAAATTTGATCTCACTTTTGGTTGTTGGCCAATTCTCATCCATCAGTTCTCGTCTCATCTTGAGATGAACAACTTTTTCAATTTGTTTTGAATTTCTTCAACTTTTCAATCAGTTGTAACTTGGTTGTATTAATTACTCTTTCTGAACAAGTCATCTGGCCTCAGAGCAGTTATTTTTACACATCAGCTAATGGAAAACTATTGGTGAAAAAGTGCTCTAAGTTGGATTTGTGGGTGTAGTAAAAAGCACTTGCAGATCAATCTGCATGTTTGCCTGAGCACGGGATCAAACACATCAAATGAAAAGTCCTGGGTAAGAGCAGTACTTGACTATGATCAGATGCATTATTTTGGAAACTCAGACTACTACGGCAAAAGAAAAAATTCCAAGTCAAAATGTATAAATGTCTTGTATTGTCATTATAGACCTTAATTTAAAGCAAAATTGTTCTTGCAAATTGCCCTTACTTAATGAAATAGGCAGTCCTAGGCAAGCAAGAAAAATAAGGCAAGCAAAAAAATTATGTTCTATAAAATTAATCCATTCTCTGTAATTTTGAGATGTACGATGACACGCACAAGCCTCCGCACATAAGCAAACGTAATTTATCAACAGTGAGACGACCTGAAACAGGCTGAAACGACATGAGACGACCTGCTACCTTAGCAACGAAGTGTTAAGGTCAAGGGATTTGTATTGTTCTTTACGCATTGTCGCATTCTTTTCTTATCACAATAGGAACACTAATCAGTATCAAAGCTGTAGTGAATTAGACATTATTTAGTTTAGGCCCTTCCTTATCATTTTAGGCCATTTCTATTACTATTCATTCGTTCTGTTGTTTTACATCACTCAGCAAAGCATCTCATTATCTCGGCATCACAACGTCATTCGCTACACCCACACATGCCTGCAATGCATCATCTCACAAGGTCATTCCCGCATCACTTCAATCATTGCCTTATTTGTCAAACTTCTCGATTCTCGTTGCATTTCCTTCGACATCTATTTTCCTTATTTGTACCGTTTATATTCTCAACCAACTTCCATATCTAAATACCTGTGTTTCTTTGTAAATATTTAGTTCAGTAGATAGTTCAGCAGATTTTTAATACGAAACGCTCGTCTTTCTCTCGCTCCGTGTTCCCTGCACGTTAAATCAAGCATCAATAGACGAAAGACAGTTCCTCTGGAGTTCCACAGCAGTTTATCAGTAAAGCAGTAACACACGCATCTGTTTTACTAAAAAGCGGCCATCCCTCTGGGAAGGCATTGTTCTTAATCTGATGAAAAAAATCATTGTTGGAGCTGAAATTGATTGACTTGATATGATTTCCTGATCAAAACGAGGAGTCTTTTTTCAATTAAGATATTTGGTTGTTGCAGGTCTCCCACAAATGCCCATTTATAAGCTTTATGCGTACTTTTTTAAAATAAATAACCAGGGGCTTTCTGAATCTGAATTTTTTCGCCTTTTCTTTTTGCTTTTATTCAGAATTTTGTGTTTAACGCCAAATTCTTTAGATCAACATGTTGGTTCCGAAACTCCATTATGGGGCATAGGGGGGAGCGGTTTGAAAACCATAAAAACAATTTTTAGCCAAAATAGTTGAAGCATAGACCTACATGTTAAAACTCTTTTAAACCACACCGAAATCACAAATTGAAAAACCGAAAAACCATACTTTTTGAAGGTAAAACTGTAAACCCGAGGGGCGATTCATTCTTTGAAAACTTTGTACATCTTTGAAAGAAAACCTATTGTTTTCACAAAAATCTCTTGGAGATCCTTTTACCAAGGGGCAATTCACTCCTCAGAAAGGTGTACGAGATTTTTATGAAAACAAAGGATCTTCATACAGATTAAGAACAATACCTTCCCAGAGGGATGGCCACTTTGATACTGACACATGTTCCTATTGTGATAAGAAAAGAATGCGACAATGGGAAAAAAAACAATACAAATCCCTTGACCTTAACACTTTGTTGCTAAGATAGCAGGTCGTCTCATGTTGTTTCAGCCTCGATTCCAAATTTGACAGCTCGTTTCAGGTGGTTTCAGGTGGTTTTAGGTGGTTTCAGGTCTTTTCAGGTCGTTTCAGATGGTTTCAGCTCGTTTCAGGTTGTTTCAGGTCGTCTCACTGTTTATAAATTACGATAAGCAAATCATCCAGTCCTGTGAATACTCACACACGCAAAATGACACAATTCTTCATATTTTACGAGAGACTTTTAATCTATACTCAGGAAGCTAGGGTTTTTGGGTTTAATTTACAGTAAATAAATTGTAATTTTTAAAGTCTGACATTTAAATGTAAGAAATAACCTAGAGGAAAAATGCAATCAAAACTTAACCTGTAATGCTGTTGATTTGCTATAAATTACATCATTCTCATCTTGCCCAACAAAGCATATGAAGCCATCAATACCTTTAGCACTTTCATCATTCTAGAAGAAGACAGCAAAATTAATTTCTTACAAATCCATTAGAGTATTACAAGGTTTCAAACAACATCAGTACTTACAAGCAGACAGGGTATAGATATAAGTGATATGACATGACAATAACTTTTCATATTTTGGATTTTAAACAGAAAATATACCGGGGTAAAATGGATATCCCGGGTAAAATGGGTAATTTCACAATGTTGCATAAATTACAGCTGATAGCCTCTCTTTTATTTGTAATTTATGCGATTTCTGTTGAGGGGCTTGGGTCCTTCCTAGCAACACCTGTGTCTGACTGTTAGTGTCGCGTGGTGCACTACAATAAAGAATTTTTCATACGATCAAAATAGTCTGGAAATCGATAGGTGAATTTTGACATTGACGATAGTTTTTTGCGTACCATATGTTTGGTATGAGAAATACATTGATAAAACTACCCAGATTTTATCTGAATTATGTTTTAAAGGAACTAGAAGGTTTAAAAGTGTGTTTTTATTTTATCTGAGCACCCAATTTCCACTTGAAAATAAGAATACAAAAGTGCGAATGCACAAAAAGAAATAAAAAACTTTTATCTTAATACTTTTAAACTTGTACAAACTAATATTGAACTTATAGCACACTTAGGCCTTTCAGATTTACATCCTCATCAGAGTGTGTCTAACAAAAACTACTGAAAACTTTAAAATACAAACAGTTTAAAACAAGGAACGACTAATCGATAAATACATAGTTCCTCTTTCAGTATGGTATGCACGTCATCAATTGAGAACGGCATGTCCGGCTTTTATCAAATGCTCTTCGTACTGTAATAAAAGCTTCGAGTCTGTTAACTTCATGACAACGTTAATTTTGAAATACGGTTCCTTCAGATTTTTATTTAGTGTACCACACTGATTTACATGTTGGGGGAAAATACAAAAAGAAGTTCCTGCTCTTGACTCCGATATATGATTGTTCATGCGTTGACGTAAATTAGTTGTTTGCCCATTGTATGTTATTTTTTTGTTGCAACAGTTGCAGGTTAAAAAATATACAATATTTTTGCTTTCACAAGTTACATGACTTTTTAAATTCCATGTTGTTCCGTTTGAAGTTTCAAAAATGTTTCCAGGTTGAACATATAGAGAACATAGTTTGCATCTTTTTCGATTACAGAGAGAAATACCAGGGGTTAAGGTTTCATTTGCTGTGGGGTTTGAGACGAATCTTGCTTTTGTTAGTATTGATGTTATGTTTGGAGGCTGCTTGAAAGATAGAATTGGTTTTGAATTTTCAAATTTTCTTTTTGTATCTTGATCTTTAATATTTTTTAGAATTCTTGATATAATTTTGTTGATCTGAGAAAGCTGTAATTGTGGATTATATGTAGTAATCAAAGGAATGACATCAAGTTGTTTTTCTCTGGGGCTGGTCCTTGTAGTTTTGCACGATGGAATGCTTGCTTTATTAGGTTTATGGGATAGTTACAATCAAGAAGCCAATTTTTAAGTTCATCTAAGCGTTGTTCAACTAGATCATCATCAGAAACAAAAACGACGATTCTTTTAGCCAAGTTATAAGGTATAGTATTCTTTACATGTGATGGGTGGGCGCTCTTGAAATCCAAATATTTATGAGGGTTTGTCGGTTTGTAATAAATGTCAGTGCTGATTTGTTTATTATCATGAAGAATAATCTTGATGTCCAAAAAGTTTATTGATTCAGAATTATCTGTAGTCTTTGTACCTCTTTCCATTGTAAATTGTATCGAAGGATTTAACTCATTTAGGGCGTGTCTGAAACTTTCTGGGTCGATTTCTTTCGGCAAAGCAATAAAGCCATCGTCCATATAGCGGAAATAGTTAGATTCTATATATTTACAAATGTCTGATGCAAAATATTTTGGTAGAATTTCAGGAAATAACTTTGTTTCTTCTAAAAATCCAACGGTAAGGCATGCGTAAGATGGAGCAAATTTTGTTCCCATTGCAGTGCCTGTTACTTGTTTGTATAATATTTCGTCGAACATGAAATTATTATTTTCCAAAATAAATTTAACAGATTCCAAAATGAAAGTTTTTGAAAAGCGATCAAGTATCAATAACACCAAAGATCATAGAATCCGCGGAAAAGATCATAATGGAAAAAATAGAAGAAACCTTACCACCAGCTTCTGGATTTACTATCCATGCCTTGAATAACATAGAAGAAGAAACCCGTTTTTTCGAAAACAACAATAAAGGTAAGCTCAATTCTAGTTTAAAGCGTCGTAGTGACATGTTCTGGCAATTAACCCGTGCAAATCAGTTCATTCAATTATACTCTGGCTGTCTTAACGAAGAAACACCATTTATTCCGAGAAAATTTCGCGAGCAGAAGTCTTCAGATCTTTCAGAAGCTGAAAAATTCAGTATACCGTAAGTTGGAAATCGAAAAAATAAAATCTGAGATTGAAGTCCTGAACATTAGGGCATCAAAACAAGAAGAAAATGTGAAAAATTAGATGCAGAAATTTATTACCTTTTTGAATCAAGCATCGACAAAAATGAAGTCGTTCAAGAATTAAAACAAACCTGGCTTAAGAAAACGAATGATGAAGAAAAGGTGATCAATAATAAATGGCAAAAGAGAATTAAAGAGACCAAGGATATGTTTGATAAAGAGAAGTCTGGTAACCAAATTGAACCCGATACCGAAAGACATAATTTGAACAACAAGCAAAGTAACAATGACAGAAGAATCAACAACCGAAATAACAACAACAGCAACAACAACAACAACAGAAATGAAGTACGCAACCAAGCTCAAAGCCAAAGAACAACTAGCCAACAACGTCTTGCCTCTACACGCCCAAGAAATCCAACTTCATCCTTTAATTCAAGTTTCAACAATCCCAATCATCAGTCTCAACATCCAAAAAACTACAATCGCCATCAACTTCCTCAACCACCACGTCTGTATTCTCTGAGCTCATCAACCTTTCCTCCTTTCCCCTGGCTAAGCAACACATTTCCCTACTAACTAAAGGACCAAAGTTCACACCAGATACTCAAAGCCCAAAAAATAATTTCAAAAGTGATATCAAAGATTTTACAAGGAAAATAAAGATAGGAGAAGTTTTCTGGGATAAATATGATAACGACGAATCAATTAAAAGAAATAAATCAAACAGACAAATCTACACTCAAAACCAGGAATTAAATAATATATGCAATTCGATTGAATTACTAGAGCCAAATAAAATAAACACTTGTGATAATTTAACAGCAGATGAACGAAATGCACTTACAGAACTTTCTACGAATCAAGACATTGTGATAAAAAAAGCAGATAAAAGTGGTAACTTTGTTATTATGAACAAATCATATTATCATGATACTTTAGTCTTAAATGGCCATCTCAAAACAGATACATATAAACAAGTGCAACCAAATGAAGATAGAAAAAATGAACAATTTAATGAACAATTTGAATGTGAAAAACATGTAGTAAACAACGAATCATCTAATAATGATTATGTTCTTACCAAAAAGATTATTGTGATTTCATTACTAACTTTCGAGGCGAACGAGCGGGAATGACCGGGAATCAGCGGGAACGAGCGGGAATCAGCGGAACGGGCGGGAACGAGCGGGAACGGGCGGGAACGAGCGGAACGAGCGGGAATCACCGGGAACGGGCGGGAATCAGCGGGAACGGAGGGTTCTAAGAGTCACAAAAGATCGAAAAATAAATATTAAATGACAATGATTTATAAGCTTAATGCCTGCCAAATCGAATCGTCATTTTCAAATACTAATTAGGAAAAAAGAAGAAATTGAAAATATCACTAAATTTACTACAAAAATATCAAAATCGAAAATACAAAAAATGCAACAATTTTAGGATTGGAAAACAACGATATTTTGATAACAAACGTTTACATGTGCGTAAACACGAGATCTTGAAGTGGGAAGTGGAGTAAATGAAATCAATGAAATTGCATAACCGAAACAACATGATCGCCTACCGGAAGCAGCCGGAAGCCGAGTAACTTGAACTTCTGTAAACTTGTGACACAACACAAAGGTTTTAATTTATTCATGATTTTTGCCCCAGTTAGAGATATTCCAACTTGAGAACAAAAACATACCTATTTACCTAATGACAAATGAAAACAAAATCTTGGAAATTTTAGGACAATTCGTGATCGTAATTGAATTTAATATTTGGAATTTATTACGTAGTTTAACTTTACATTCTTGAGTTTTGTTGTGCGAAAAGTACACTTATTTTCTTTTTTTCTATAAGAAACTTTGCTCTTGAAACATTTGGTAGCGTTTCTTATGTTAAATAAAAATCCCCAAATTTTGTGAATTTGAAAAAAGATTTTATGAATATGGTTCGGGGGCTTTCGAACACTACAGTTCCTGAAGAAAGAATTACAACAGTACAGAAACGTAAAATCAGTAAAATGTTGTAGAATTTAGAATTTGAAGCCTAGGAATGTGTTTGGTACCTATTTTAGTACAAGAAGACATCGTAATTATAAGCCCTTTCTTTTGGTTCGGTTCAGGCTATGCATTCATTCATTTTCAACTTCTCATACTTTCTTTTCTTCCGCTAAACTTGGCACAACTTTGCTTTCCTATGATCACGAAATCACCTTTTTGCAGCAATCCCCCTTGTATTACACAGGTCATTCCTGCGCTACTCGTACTCCAATTGCACATTTCCTTATTTTTCCACCAAGGGGCAAATCACTTTCCTTATGACTGGACGAAATTTTTGGGATTTTCACAGAAGAACAATAGAATTTCCTGAAAGTTATTAAAGGATTTTCAAAATAACAATAGCCTTTTTCAAAAAGTGGACGAGATTTTTTGGAGTGATTTGCCCCTCGTTTTCAACTGTGCTGTGGGGTCGCGAGGCTGAACTTGAATAAAATAAACCTTCATTTTTATATTTCTATTTATCTCAAAAAACTTCAATATTTTAATTAATTTGTTTACCCAAAAAATTCTTGGTTTGTTATTACTTTTAATTTTCAATTTCAATTTTTTAACTTGTATCTTACGGTTTTGACCATGTATCAAATGATATAGTGTCATGAAAAAATTCAATCCTTTGTGTTGTGTCACAAGTTTACAGAAGTTCAATTCCCGAAGAAGTTCCCGCTGATTCCCGGTCATTCCCACTCGTTCCCGCTGATTCCCGCTCGTTCCCGCTGATTCCCGGTCATTCCCGCTCGTTCCCGCCCGTTCCCGCTGATTCCCGCTCGTTCCCGCTCGTTCCCGCCCGTTCCCGCTGATTCCCGCTCGTTCCCGCGCGTTCCCCCACGTTCCCGGTGATTCCCGCCCGTTCCCGCTGATATTCCCCGTTCCTGCTTTTAGTAATAGCCATTGCTGGACCGGTATCACCAAGTGAATTTTTAGACACGATATTGAAACCAATTGTACTTGATCTGAAAACATATATTAAAGATGATTGGCATTTTCTTCGAAAGCTACCGCAAAATTTTGATACGCCCTCTGGTCTATATTCCTATGATGTTACTAGCTTGTATACTAGCATTCCTCACCAACTCGGACTTCAAGCAATTGAACATTGGGTAGACAAAAGAAGAGACCTGATACTTGATCGCTTTTCAAAAACTTTCATTTTGGAATCTGTTAAATTTATTTTGGAAAATAATAATTTCATGTTCGACGAAATATTATACAAACAAGTAACAGGCACTGCAATGGGAACAAAATTTGCTCCATCTTACGCATGCCTTACCGTTGGATTTTTAGAAGAAACAAAGTTATTTCCTGAAATTCTACCAAAATATTTTGCATCAGACATTTGTAAATATATAGAATCTAACTATTTCCGCTATATGGACGATGGCTTTATTGCTTTGTCGAAAGAAATCGACCCAGAAAGTTTCAGACACGCCCTAAATGAGTTAAATCCTTCGATACAATTTACAATGGAAAGAGGTACAAAGACTACAGATAATTCTGAATCAATAAACTTTTTGGACATCAAGATTATTCTTCATGATAATAAACAAATCAGCACTGACATTTATTACAAACCGACAAACCCTCATAAATATTTGGATTTCAAGAGCGCCCACCCATCACATGTAAAGAATACTATACCTTATAACTTGGCTAAAAGAATCGTCGTTTTTGTTTCTGATCATGATCTAGTTGAACAACGCTTAGATGAACTTAAAAATTGGCTTCTTGATTGTAACTATCCCATAAACCTAATAAAGCAAGCATTCCATCGTGCAAAACTACAAGGACCAGCCCCAGAGAAAAAACAACTTGATGTCATTCCTTTGATTACTACATATAATCCACAATTACAGCTTTCTCAGATCAACAAAATTATATCAAGAATTCTAAAAAATATTAAAGATCAAGATACAAAAAGAAAATTTGAAAATTCAAAACCAATTCTATCTTTCAAGCAGCCTCCAAACATAACATCAATACTAACAAAAGCAAGATTCGTCTCAAACCCCACAGCAAATGAAACCTTAACCCCTGGTATTTCTCTCTGTAATCGAAAAAGATGCAAACTATGTTCTCTATATGTTCAACCTGGAAACATTTTTGAAACTTCAAACGGAACAACATGGAATTTAAAAAGTCATGTAACTTGTGAAAGCAAAAATATTGTATATTTTTGTGTTCGAAGAACTTCGAACACATTGGTGTGGGGTGGATGTCACTCACTCACTCACTCACTCACTCACACACTCACACACACACCAACTAACCAACGCGTGAACAATGGAAAACGTGTAACAATAGGGCCATTGTCAAGAATGCCATTAGGGCCATTGTCTCGGCCATTTATGCGCAATTTGCGGTTAGTTGTTCACAATTCGGCCTGCAAGCACTTTTGTCAATCTGGGGTCATGTGACAACTGACTCATCCTTGTTTACTAAATGGAACTGGAAAATTGCCACCTTGCTTTGGTAAATGACATTTCAGGCATTCTCAACATTTAACAAAGAGTTTTGCCAAAGAGCGGCAATTTCAAAACAGTTTTCAAAACAAATCATCATTAATATTATCCTCACGATGAAAATCGTCATAATAATAATAATAATGATAATCATCATCATCATCATCATCATGATTACTATCACCACTATTGACGGTGTGCAACATCTAAAGGAACGCTACCACCACCACAACCAGCCCTACAACCATCACCTCGACCATCCCTATCACCACCACCGGAACCACCCCTACAACCATCACCTCGACCACCCTTATCACCACCACCACAACTACCCCTACAACCATCACCACGATCACCCCTATCACAACCACCACAACCACCCCTTCAGCACCACAACCACCTCTATCACCACCACCATACCCACCATACAACCACAATCACCCCTACCAACCAGCATCATGATCATCGTGTTCATCAACATCATCATCATAACCACCACCATTATCATCATAATCATTATCGTCATCGTTGTGCATACCGATGAACATCTTTCATCATTTGACCGAAATAGCTATATTCAACCAGAGTCGTTCTTCGAACATGCCCATAGGGCCCCTATGTTTTAACCTGCAACTGCTGCAACAACAAAATAACATACATTGGGCAAACAACTAATTTACGTCAACGCATGAACAATCATATATCGGAGTCAAGAACAGGAACTTCTTTTTGTATTTTCCCCCAACATGTAAATCAGTGTGGTACACTAAATAAAAATCTGAAGGAACCGTATTTCAAAATTAACGTTTTCATGAAATTAACAGACTCGAAGCTTTTATTACAGTACGAAGAGCATTTGATAAAAGCCGGACATGCCGTTCTCAAATGATGACGTGCATACCATACTGAAAGAGGAACTATGTATTTATCGATTAGTCATTCCTTGTTTTAAACTGTTTGTATTTTAAAGTTTTCAGTAGTTTTTGTTAGACACACTCTGATGAGGATGTAAATCTGAAAGGCCTAAGTGTGCTATAAGTTTAATATTAGTTTGTACAAGTTTAAAAGTATTAAGATAAAAGTTTTTTATTTCTCTTTCTGCATCCGCACTTTTGTATTCTTATATTCGTACGTATATTCATCCACTTGAAAATATATAGTTACCCATTTTACCCCGGAATGAGCAGCAAAAATGCATGCCATAGTGTTGCATCTGGTTAATGCCTAGGTGATGCTTCTGAAGATTCATGTAAAATATCTTGTTCACAATACCTCAAATGCTATCTCTGCAAATTTCCCTGCTTGTAATACAAATCTTTAAAAAATTATAGATTTTCAAAGCTAAAAAATGCTCTAAATTTACCCATTTTACTCCCGTAGACCCCCGAAAGATATTGTATATCCTATAAGTTTTCAATTTTTTTGGGTGGTCATTTGAGGGAGATGCTCTTTCGAGGGAGGGCACTCATTGAATTTTTATAATTTCACTCGGATAATATGTTATAAAAAGATAGTTTGAAATAAAAGTATTAAAAGTTAAATGAAAAGTTAGATATTGTGTTAAGCTCCCGTGAATATGACCTAACAATTCTATCATGAAATTTTCAAGCTACAACACAGGATGCTAGGCAAGCAAACGTTGAAAATGATAAACAAACAAAACAGAGCACATACATTTTGAATTTACATATTAAGAAGGCTCTCAATAAATAGCCATATTTGATTTAATTTGATTTGCAATCAATTACAAGAGGGTCCCGATACCACGGACATGTCCGTGAAACGTCGGTGGTGACGTCCGTGACCGCCCGTGGTTATTTGGAATTAATTTCGCCACGGACATGTCTCACCACGGACGGTTTGGTTGTCCGTGGTTTAAGAGATCCTAAATTCGAATTATGTTCGGCAAATTGATAAGTAAATCCGATATGTTGTTTCCTTGATGCAGAGTGAGTCGATGCCTCCATATTTGGGGAAAATCAATGCGAAAAACGCGTAACTTTGTAGGCCAAAGACCTTCACTCATAAAGAAGCGCATGCGCTTTGCACTAATGACCGGACTTGAAATTTTCAGTGAAGTTTTTTAATTAAATTCATTCTATTGACATCCCTTCAGCTTACAACGATAATAGATAAAGCAAAACATACATATTTATTGAGTTTAACAAAATATGAAATCTAAAAATTTGAAATAAAGCGATACTGATCTTCCAGGGAGTCGTTTTGGTCATTGGGATTTATCATTGCTCAACAAATGTATTTTTAACGTTAATGTTTGGATTGCAATTACAAAAGCTATGGTGAACGTGCGTCTTTTATCGAGGGGTGTATGACTTAACAAATCTTGTGCATTTTGAGGCTAACTCTCCATAAACCTTATAAATCTTATGAATCTTATAACTCCTATAAATCTCTTTAAAATCTCATGTTTAGCTATCGGCTTGTGAGCAAGTCTTGATGCGCCCGCAGCTAGACAACAACGATTGAAGGAAACGTGTGTGTGTTCTTCAAAGACGTAATCTTAAGTTTACGCACAGTATGCAAGTTCTTATTAGACACTGGGTTCCCAGGCGTAGTCGCAAACATTTTCTTACGTTGTTTTTATACCTATAGGATTTTCTTAACGGATCAACTTTGAATCTTATTATGCTCATCCGTAAAAATACTTAAGAATCTTAAGCTTCTCAAATTTCTTCATTTTATAGTACAACTTAACTTCTAATGTTCGTTTTCCCTCTTTTCCTCTCAAAGATGAAAATAAAATTCAACTTCAACCTAAAGACACACGACATCCTGAAGTGTATTTCTAGCATACGATGGCATACTAAATCTAATGATATGTTAAAGCAGCACTAGCACATGCTAATAGCAACATTTACACCCTTTCCTTGAGCAAATAATCTTTGGCAGCTGACCTTTCGCATTAGAGTACAACAAGTCAAGATGACGTTTACACGCAACTATCTTCCTTCCTTTTTATTCCAACTCACAACCTGTAGTCAGGTCACTATGGGACAGAAACAAGGGGTCAGACTGCAAAATTGGCAGGCAATGCAAAAAATGGTTTAAAACAAGTGCAAGAGCTTGTAGATGACAAGTCAACTTGTTGGACATCGCAAAAATACTTGTGAGGGTAATCCAGCAGCATTTTGTGGTTTCCCCATACAGTTTTTCATTTCTACTTCAAAATCTTGAAAATGACCGAGATCCAAAATCATGGCAAAAAATATGTAAAACTACTGCCAGAAAGGGCTTATTGCCAGTGCATTCAAGAGGTCTTGTTTGTTAAATTTCAGCCCACCTACCGGGAGTAATCGAGCGATGAACTTTGAGTGCCCCCCTCTGTAATGTTGCATGAGCGAGGAATTTAATCGCATTTGCAGGGGGGCACTCGGGTTTTACCAATCAATATCTTGGGGGTAGAGTAACCGCATTTCAAAAACAACATGCATTCTGAATCTACTATGTGAGCACTTTCTGGCTGTTGTTTTTGATTTTTCATTTACTCGTTTTAAATTTGTGCCATTTTCAAGGTTTCGAAGTATATAGAAAAGTATATTGTAAAAGCACCAAATGCTGCCGGAGTACACCCATAAGTAATTTGGAGAGGTCCAACCTTGGGTCCAAAGAATTGATTTGTCATCTACAAGCTTCTGCGCTTTTTTAAAACCATTTTTCACATTGCCCACAGATTTTGCATGACTACTGAGTTTCTTGACAGATTCAATTATCTTTTATGAATCACAAGGAAAAGGAACGGCGTAGAATAAACACAGAAATTTTATGTAACAAACGTACACCAAAAAAATGAACACCCAATAATAAGCGTTAAAACCAATCAAATGAAGAAAGTCGGAACCTTACCCCCCTTACCCCCTTCCTCAACTTTAACAGCCTGCAGCCAGATTTTCCAACCAGAGGTAAGGGCTAAAATCAAGCGTGTTTGGCCTAGAATACGGCGATTTCGTCAGGTAGGTAAAATCTGAGAATTTGATGCATAAAACTTTTCTTTGTTGAAGTTAATTTTCCTAAGGGCCTATGGCTCACCCCTCCCCCATTTTAGGGACCAAACGCCGTCAAAAATACGAAATCAAAGGTTGACGGCAACAGACAACCACGGACCAACCACGGACGAACATAATTTTTGTCCGTGGGTTCCGTGGTTATTTTGAATTAATTTTACCACGGAAATCACCACGGGAAACCACGGACGTTTCACGGACATGTCCGTGGTATCGGCACCCTCTTTCAATTACAAGGATCAATCTTTTTCTTATCAGCTTTTTGGGGGTGCCCTTTCAAGGGGGCACTCTATAAATTTTTTGTTTTGTGAGTGCACTTGCTTTAAGCCATAGTTTGAATTGTCCGCTGATTTTTCAGCTGCATTTTATTTAACTGCATTCCTGGATATGCACAAATCAAACTTAGGCCGCTTTAAGTAACAAGAGAGGCTGCCCTGCTGTCGCGAAAACACAATACCTGAAATTGGAGATATAAGCTATATACACCTACCTTCCAGTGCTCATACAGTTTCTTAACTCGACGAAAAAAAGTTTCTTTGTCAACGACAATCTTGGCCGACATTTTCCAATATTGGAAAAAAAACGAGATTTCAAAGAAGGTCCAAACACAGTTCACGTGTGTCCAGATTTGATATGCGAGAATCAAAATGGTAGCCTGTTTTTGGCGCCAATGCCAATCCTGCATCTGGGCGATTTCCCTGATAACACCCGGGGAAGTACCCTGGGTGCCGGGGAAGAAAAATGACAGCAAGGACAGAAGAGGAAAGAAAAGCAGAAAAAAGGATTGAAGAAAAATGACAGAGAATAGAGAAGAACTAGCAAAATTCCAAGAAATAAAGATAGTTGAGCGCAAGGAATTAGACGTGGGAGTGGTTAGAATAGGGGTACTTCGGGGGGGTCCCAATACCGCAATACCGGGCCAAAAAATCGCCGAATCCCGAATATCGCACGAAAAAATTGCAAAATACCGCAAATTGCTGAAAACTAAAATATCAGTATTATGACACAGAACACCAGTGTATAAGAAATTGAATCCATCTTTAATACATTTGTCCTAGCTCTCCCTCCAGATCCGTAGTTAGGTCATGTTAAGCTGGACTAGCGAGCAAAGCGAGCGAAATTTGGGGATCTGTGGGGTTAGCCACCAGAAAAATTTTTGGGACCACGCCCTCTAGAATGCCGGAAAACGCCCTTTAGTGTGCCGGGAATTGCCCTATTTTGGATAAAATGAAAGAATATCCTCGTTTTGGCAGAGATGAAACAGTCAATGAGGAGGAAAGAACTTAATAAGAGCGTAATTATAAACTCAAGAACCCAGGGTAAAGCTCAAGACAACATTGAGAGCTTTGAAAATTTTAGAAAATTTTGATTAAGCACTGGTCCCGTGTATTGCTTAACTTGTTATTATATGTCTTCTTGCTGTTTGTATTGGAATTTTACCTGGTTAGAGTAAAATTCGTTTCTGACCGAATCTTGCTCCCACTGTATGCACCGACAACGCTTCCTGGTGGTAGCCTAGTTGCCAGGGACGCACATTAGTGGGATGTGGGTGTGACACCCCCCCCCCCCCAATATTTTGTCTGTCGGTCCATAAATTTTACCTTATTGGCAACGTTAGTCTAAAAATTTGATTAGTATTTAGTCCATAGTAACAATGGTTAGTCCAAAACTTGGAAAAATTTGAAAAGTTTGGACCAGGAAAGTTCTCAGAAATCTTCGAGTCTTTCTGTAAAGTTACGAGTGAAGAACTGATATATCTAACGATCAGAATCGATCCAGGACAGTTAAAATTGAATTCGGTCCCATGAGAATTGGAAAATAGTCAGTACGGGACCAACACAGCGTTTTAGACGAAAACGATGAACATAAATCACTATGGGAATGCATAGATCACTTTGAGACGCTTGTTTTTTTTTTTTAATTGTTGCTTGCCTAATTACGTTTACTGTCTTTCCTTTCGGGAAAAGTCATTGGCAATTGGACATCTAAAGAGGCCCAGACGGTTCCCAAAATCTTAGTCTGTCCCATCTACGTTTACGCCCCCAAAAAATATTCTAGATGTGCGCCCCTGCTAGTTGCTCAAGAAAAGACGCACATTCTTGCATTTTGGTAATAATTCTTATTGAGTTAACTTGGAGATCGCAAATATAAACAACACGAACAAGTTCAGTGCAATGCCAACTGGTTGCATGAACTCACAACTCGATACAGGATTAGTAGCTAACATTTCATTCCTGGCCTTTTTTATCAGTTAAAAGAACAACTTCTGTATGATCTCAAAGATTGCAAACGTCTTGTCATAAATAAAGTGCACACCAAACAGGGTACATATGCAGGGCTCATTCAAGTGACTTAAAGTCAAGATGCGTACATTATTTGCAGGGCTCACCGGGTGCTGGCCTTAGATATTCCAACATCATGGGAAATATAAAGGAATCATCCTTGAAGCATAAACTGTACACATCACTGCAAACAGTGTCAGTCAAAAACGTCACTCACTTTTTCACATTTCAAGCCTACTGCATCGATGTTAATGTATTGAATTGTGAAATTCAACAAGTATAATTGTTTTGGCGCACCGAACCGGCCAATGATATGACTTTTTCGACAGTAATTTGTGATATCTTTCTGTTTACTGCATGACTTTACATTTCTGTTCCACGACGATACATTTTGGTTGCGCTTGGTTAGTTGATTTTACAGTTTTTTTGCGCGATTATCACCCCATGTAATGTCTGTGCAGTACGGTGGGGATGTGCAGTACGGTGGCGGATGTTCAGTACGGTGGGGGATACCATGATGGCCGTGGGGAGGCATCTTGCAGTACGGTGGGGGATGTTCAGTACAGTGGGGGGATACCATGATTGCCGTGGCGGATGTTCAGTACGGTGGGGGGATACCATGATGACTGTGGGGGATACCATGATTGCCGTGGGGAGGCATCATGATTGCCGTGGCGGATATTCAGTACGGTGGGGGATACCATGATGACTGTGGGGATACCATGATTGCCGTGGGGAGGCATCTTGGAGTACGGTGGGGGATGTTCAGTACGGTGGGGGGATACCATGATTGCCGTGGCGGATATTCAGTACGGTGGGGGATACCATGATGCCTGTGGGGGATACCAAGATTGCCGTGGGAGGCATCATGATTGCCGTGGCGGATATTCAGTACGGTGGGGGATATCTCTGAGTACGGTGGGGATGTTCAGTACGGTGGGGTAAAATATGATCTAATCAACTAAATCATGGTAAATCAGAGACGGGGGCTAAATATTTCTGCTTCAGTAACAATCGTCGAGCCTCTCTCCATTTCAAGCGATATTCTTAGCTTCTCAAAGCTCAATGGGATACAAATGGGATACAAGTACTTCATTTCGCAAATTTTGGTTGATTTCAATACTCAAACTGCTGCCCTTACTTGGTGCATCGAGCAACTATTGCTTGAATTGGCGGTCCATTTGTTACACAATTAGAATGATACTCAAAACCCAAAAATATTGCTGAAACTCTGGACAATTCATTGTAACTTGAATGATAAAGTTTGCAACGAGGGACATCAACATTTATGAAAATGTCTCTGTTTTCGTAGGAGGTTTCATTTTGTACTGTATTTAGTTAAAATCTGGTGAGATGAATATTACAAGTATTTGCAACTTATAAACGCATCCCACAATGTAAAGCTCTTCAAAGAAGACAAATTGTGTGATTGTTATTGGAGCCACAATTGGAGAGGTTACGTTACACTTCAAACAACGTCTTTCGTAAGCCTCAAGGTACACGATCTTGTTTCGTTTAAGTTTTCAAAAGCTTGCCAGCAAATACTTGTTAAAATTGCATTTGCCACAGCAATATTATGCATGAAATGCTGTTCTTTTAAACAGTGAAAACATCTCTTTCACATATTCGCCTTCATTCCATGAGATCCGTTTACTAGCTATAAAAAGAAACACTAACAAACTATGGAAAAGAAATTTTAAATTTTGATATTTTCGTCAATCTGCAAAGTAGCTCTTTAGCACTTTGGTAATGAGAAAAATGAAACAAGAAAGTTTGAGTATTGAAATCAACCAAAATTTGCGAAACGAAGTACTTGTATCCCATTTGTATCCCATTGAGCTTTGAGAAGCTAAGAATATCGCTTGAAATGGAGAGAGGCTCGACGATTGTTGCTGAAGCAGAAATATTTAGCCCCCGTCTCTGATTTACCATGATTTAGTTGATTAGATCATATTTTACCCCACCGTACTGAACATCCCCACCGTACTCAGAGATATCCCCACCGTACTGAATATCCGCCACGGCAATCATGATGCCTCCCACGGCAATCTTGGTATCCCCACAGGCATCATGGTATCCCCACCGTACTGAATATCCGCCACGGCAATCATGGTATCCCCCACCGTACTGAACATCCCCACCGTACTCCAAGATGCCTCCCACGGCAATCATGGTATCCCCACAGTCATCATGGTATCCCCCACCGTACTGAATATCCGCCACGGCAATCATGATGCCTCCCCACGGCAATCATGGTATCCCCCCACAGTCATCATGGTATCCCCCCACCGTACTGAACATCCGCCACGGCAATCATGGTATCCCCCACCGTACTGAACATCCCCCACCGTACTGCAAGATGCCTCCCCACAGCAATCATGGTATCCCCCACCGTACTGAACATCCGCCACCGTACTGCACATCCCCACCGTACTGCACAGACATTACATGGGGTGCCGGAGCGTCTGTAGGGCAAGGGGGGCGGCCAGGAACGTAAGGGCAATCGAGATAAAAATTAGTGGGGTTTGGTGGTACTCCCCTACGCAATATTTTGTGTCCACGCCGTTTAGAGCGGCTTGAAATACAACAAAAGTTTTTCAACGAGTGTAAATAATGTCTTTATACGACAATTTTGGCTATGTCTCCAGATGTACGCATTTCGAATGGCACAATAATGGAGAAACATCGTATTTAACGTTGTCAAAGTAAATTATGGTTATACTTTTTAAAGGCACTTTCGCCCCCCTTGAGAAAGGGCAGGAGGGGCGCTTGGCCCCCCGCCACCCCCCTCTCCGGCGTCCCTGAAAATATGCATGATAAGATATGATAACCAGCATAGTAGAAATGATGTATATAGTAATTTAATCAAGAACAATACCAACAGAATGGAGAGATGTGAAAATAAAATCAATATACAAAAAGAAAGGAAAAATTCAACAGGGAACTGTCATTACTAATGCCGGGTAGGGGGCCAGAGAAAATTTCTATTTTTAGCCAAAAATTATGTAGCCCCCATTATCGTTCAGCTAAAAACTTGTGGCCCCCTTTCATTCTTAAAATATTTTGATAGCCCCCAATAACAATACTCTGTGTTTGTTCATAAATAAGAAATTGGTTAAATACATAAACTTGGTCTTGGAAATACTTTTACATCCTTCCTGCGAAAAAGAAATTGTGAGGGAAGTTGAAAAACAAAATTTTAGTTTTTTACTACAGAGCCAGACATTAAATTTAAAAATGCCACAAAACACTAAAGCTAAGACCAATTTGCCCGGAATATGGCTTTTATTTGATATGTGCAGCACAGAATTAGCAGATAAAATAAAAGTTATAATAATAATAATAATAATAATAATAATAATAATAAAATAATGAGGGGGAAAAGAGGCCAGAGGCCTATGTAACCCTATGTTCGAAAGTTTCTAATTAAAGTCGTACTGCTTTGCAGCGTTTAAATCGTCATATCTCTTTAGGGCCTGTTTACACGACGAGCCCGGGTTGACTGCAACCCGCCTCAGAGGGTCAGCCCTTCTCCAGTCAAATCTCTTCAAGCGTTTACATGAACATAGCAGTCAACCCGGGTCAACCCGCCTAGGCGGGTAACCCTTCTCGAGGGTAGGGTTGACCCTTGTAAACGGGTTACCTTTTTGTAAACTTTTTCCATGTGAAGGCGGGTTGACTCAACCCGGGGTCATTTTTCCGCGCCAAAAATTCAGCGCATGCGTTATTCTGTTATTTTATATCAACAATATGGCGACAACGAAGCCAAGCGACAGAAAAATTGGTGGCAGTGGACAAGTAAGATGGTGGAACACCTTGTGAAGTGTCTGAAAGATTATAAAGTCCAAATGGACTATAAAATGTTGATTTACACATCCAATTTGGCGCCTGGGTTTCAGACCCCAACGCATGTGAGGAACAGCAAGCTGACCCGGGCTGAGTCTGCCAGCTGCGGAAGAAGCCACCCCGGGTTCGTGTAAACACTCACAAATATTTTTATAAAGCAACGAGCTGCCCCGGGTTGAGAGCCAACCCGGGTTCGTGTAAACGAAAATTTGGAATCAACTTAGTCGCGAAGCCAAGCAAGCTTCCTCTTTATCCTCTTTAAAAACAAGATTAATAGAAATCTGTAGTAAATTGATATTAATATTTGTAATTATAGTTTTCTTTCATCTTAGTTTTTTAGAATTAGTAGATTTTTATTTTTGTAAAGTTTTGAGCACAGCACCCTGAAAAACCGTTTAGCCGGCTGACGGGGCTACTGTGCATTAAAAATTATATAATCAAATGAAATAAAAAAAAATGAAATGAAAAAGGGTTTTTCGTGTAGCTGTTTGCGTCCATGATATCGTCTCGTAATAACGAACGATGGAATATTTTTGTTTGCGTCAAAAAGGAGTGGAAATTTGCACGTCTGCACGGCTTTCTATTTGAAATCTATTGTTATTTTGAAGTCCATTGAGATGCGGTGTCCTCATTGGTGAATATGATCACGCTCCCATCAGTCACATGACGAAAAACCTGTTATAGAACGAACTAACGCCTGATTTAAGCTCTTTTTAAACATTTCATATGCTACTGAGCAGGACAAATCAATAGACAGGTGATATAATGTTGTATTACGATATGCCCAAAGACAGAAAAACTGTGAGCAAGAATTATAGGTCACAGCACATCTGCGCACCGAATTATCGGACTACAAGGGCAAAGGACAGCACAGCATCTAACACTGACTAGAAAGATACTCTCGTGAGAAACGTGACCCAGGTATTTTTAAATTATTTCCCCAAAACGCAAAGCGTTGTTTTCGATACAAATCTATGGAACTTTTGGTCGAAAACGCAGATCGAGGCTTCGACCACTATGTCTGGAACTCTAGGTCGAAAATTCAGATCGCAACTGCGGCCCTAATTTCTGGAACTTAAGGTCGAAAATTAAGACCGAGGCTTCAGCCATAAGTTCCCGAAATTGTGGTTGAAAATTCAAAAGGAAGTTTCCAATGCAAAGTTCCTGAACATATGATCGAAACATTAATACAGTGCAAAAGTCTGGAATTCAAGGTTGAAAGGCGCATTGAAAATGGCTATCCTGAAAACCTGGAATGTGGAATATTGGAATGGAATATTGGAATATTGGAATGGAATATTGGAATGTCCAAAACTCGTAAATTCGACAATAATTTTTGGATTCGAGGCTGTTTCGAGAAATTTCGACATTCCAATATTCCAATATTCCAATATTTCAATATTCCAGTATTCCAATATTCCAATATTCCAATATTCCAGTATTCCAATATTCCAATATTCCAATATTCCAATATTCCAATATTCCAATGTTCCAATGAGACTCATAGAATTAGAAGATTCACCTGTCTAGACATTAATAAGTGGAATCGGCTACCGCAGACGCAACACAAAACCTTTCACAATGCAATCTGAATTTGTCAATGTCGTGTCTTATCAAACTTCCGAGGTCGGTGTGAACAAAACAGATCTTCATTTCTTTATGAGAAGATATACGTTTATACTAGTATAGTTTATATTTATTGAGTTGATACTCACCAGGAGCCGAACCTCAGGAAGTGGGCGTTTAGAGCATTAGCCCTTGAACTGCCTGAACTAAAACTACACCTTTAAGGTCGGTGATTGAAACGGGAAAACACAGTTTCCGGCCAATGCACCTGTCACCGCGGAGAAAGAGCCGCGGGAAAAGGGAAAATACGAAGCAGAGAGTACAAGGGCAGGAAGGAAGAACAATCAGGAGAAGTAACATGTAACCAAACCTCTACCACTACAAGTAAGGGAGGGTAGGGAGGGGCAAAATAAATGACGGGAGAAAAACGAACTTGAGATCGAGCCGTCAACTAAGAATTAACGATGAGGGCGTTAACTTGAAATCAGCTGTTGAATTAGGCGGAAGACTCTTGATTCAATCTTGTAAAGAATCATCCTGCATGACAATTTCATGGATAGGCGGAAAACTATGAATTGCCATTGAAGTAAACCCACACTCCGTGAAATAAAATAGATGGGCAGCAAGTAGGCATCCCAGGGGGGGACTTAATAGCCCCCCCCTAAATAAGAACTGCAACATTAACTCTCCTGGTGGCATTAACTCCGGTTAAAACCTCGGCTCTAACCGGCATAAAGTATAAAGATTGTCTACAGTCTGTCTAGCTTAAGCGAAAACTCAGTTTAGGTAAAATAAAGCTGCCCTTTTCATTTTTTCGAAAAGAACATTATTGATATGCATACGATAATGGTTTGAAGTAGTCTAATTTGGCCGAAGAACTTCACACACGAAGGTATAACTTTCGCAAACGTGCATCCCAATAAAGTTTTAAGTTAAGTTTAGTAAACTAACATAATGCACGATCTAATACCCAAATACAAATTGGCAAAGCCGAATTGGCAAAGAAGTAAAACAAAACTGGATAACGGCGAGCGGCTGCATGGGAACGGCGGGGAACGACGGAGAACGGCATTGGAAGGCGGGGGAACTGTAGTAAACGTCGGAAATTGCGGAAAATGACATGAAAACGTGCTGGAACATTGGAGAAAGTGCAGATAGGACAGGAACGTTGGAGAACCAACTGTTGTGATGGTTTCTGTTGGATCTAGAGTGATTGTTAGATCAGATGATGTAGAGCGAGGGGCATTTCACTCTGCAAAAAGGCGTACGAGATTTCCATTAAAACATAAGGAATATCCAGGGACTTCCGAGAAAACAATAGGACTTCCAGCAAATGTGTACGAGACATTCAAGAAGTGAATTGCCCCTCGATGTAGAGTATAGACGAGCATCGTCTTTACTCTACATCATCTGATCTAACAATCACTCTAGGTCAAACAGAAACCTTTACAAAGTCTTAAAGTTTTACAATATTTACTTCTATTGTGAAAGGTTTTGTGTTGCGTCTGCGGTAGCCGATTCCACTTATTAATGTCTAGACAGTTTAAATCGTCAAGCTGGAACTTTTCAACTGGTAGCAATCTATATTTTCAGGATGATTCGGTTGCCACGCAGGCTCCAGGATGAACACAAAAGACATGAGCATTTTATGCTTTTTCCGGAAGTCAATTCTTTCCGATTTCTTTTCTCAGTCGCAGTTGAATGGGCAACACGACCACCGACGTTGCTTACCAATTAA
>JACTAT010000010.1:9453696-9526812 GCA_014526335.1 Chrysaora quinquecirrha
TCTAGCAAAACTATCAGAAATTCATTTGCCACCTTCAGACGTTTTCTACGGCGCTTCGTCAACACAAAATATTCTGTGAAAACATTTAATATTTTTTTTGTATTGTAACTGAAACTTAAAGCTAGAATATTTACAGCAATTTTTTGCAACGTCTTAGTCGAATGTTAGGTTTCAGAACCCTTTAGCCGGTTTTTGAAGCTTGTTTTGCAAACTTTATTTTGAAATTCGCAAGCAAGGCCGACTGCCGCAGCTCGGACGTCGGGAAACGGAGCGTATTGTATGCAATAACGCCATATGTCTATTGTTCTCTCTCAACCAATCAAAATCCAGAAACGCTTGGTAGGTACCAGGGGTATTTCTTTCAAAATAGTCCTGGGAACGAGGTTGAGTATATCAGATTGGCCTGAGGAGCGAAAACTACTACCTTTGAGTCTAAGCGTCTAATGGCAAACCGTAGCAACATGTTTGTAAGGTTTGCCGTTAGTGGCCAACAATGCTGATAAGTTTTGCGGCCATCTTTGTTTCTCGAGATATTTTTTTACCTCTTCATATTTCGCGTTTATCCAAAATTTTCTTATCGCCGAATATTTTGTATATATTAAAGCTCTGGATGGAAGTAGATTCCAATCAAACTATTCCTCATTTACATTTTAATTCAGCGTTTACATTAATTTGAGATATTTTACATCGGGATTTGTTTGCATTTGAAATATCGATATTTGAAAACCAAGAATTAAATCTCGCAAAGCTTAGGTCAATGCGACAGTTGATTTTACGTGGTAAAATGGGCTTTAAAATCCAATTTTCGCGTAGTTACCTTGAAAAGATTTGGTGTCGTATTTGACTTGACATTCATTCACTAACGTTACTCCACAATGGGTCAAAATTCAATGAAATATCAAGAAATTAAATTCATTCGGAAATCTTTAGATGTTTCACCATAAGAAAAATCTGTTCGATTTTTTGGAATTTTGCAGGTATTTGAATATCTCAACTTAACATTCTTTAGTACTTGGTTGATATCGTGTATTTCCTGCCTATTTTTGAAACAATGTTAAAAATAAAGCAAAACGTTGACCTCAGAGATGAAAATAGATAAGTCAAGTGCATAACTAAAAAGCTTAAACTAAAAATTGAAGTGTATAAATAAAACAACACTTACTTTGAACCTAGGCTGTTCACGATAAAGGAAATAGCGCAAAGCGAGACACGATCTGGACGAAGAGCTCGAACAACCAACATCCTTTGCAACTCATTACAAGCATTTTCCCACTCGCCTGAAAAAAAAGGAAGTAAAAAAAAAACAAAAGTCGGTTGAGTGAGATAAGATTGGGGTAAGTTATGCACGGACACACAGGCCAACCGAGACTATTTATCATCCTCCTTAATTCGCGAAATCAAGCCCAACAATGAAGCTTCAATCGCCAAAAATCGGCATAATGGGCAGGGCTAAATTACATATGCTTATGTGCCTGACAACAATACATCAAAACCGAAATAATTAAGGATGGAAAATGCGGTTTCAACAGAGAGTTCCTGCTAGAAAATTTGCTTGCAAAAATTCATCTTGGAACGGCGTTTAGACAAAGCCTGTAATTTTTCAAAACCAACCAAGTGACTCCAACAAGCTGCGAAATTCCGGATTTAAATTTTTTTAAGTCAGATTTTAAAAAGAGTGGTTTGAAAGTACAGACTCAAATGTTACTCGAATGCAAAAAACTTTGGAACAAATTGAACGACGTTTTTGCAATTAAGGTAGTGTAGTTTGCTTATTTAATAGTTTTACTCTCAGGATTGGTAGAAGAATAGCACCTTGCCCTACAAACCCATGCGAGGAGTACGCATAAGAAGGGTGCAGTAGGCACCTCGCATAAGTTAATAAGGTATAAGGTATATGTTGATAAGGTATAAGGCTATAATAAGTAACAGTAACATGTGTGGCCTACCGCCTGTGATGTTTAGATGTGCAACTACGGAGAGGGCCGATTGGGTGACTGCGTACCACTGGTATCATGGCTGTAGGTCAATTAGATAGTGTGCCCTGAACGGGTATCTTTTGGAGCCATGGGAGTAGGCCAGTGGTAACCGATCCATGCACTGGTATCATAATTATATGCAGTGATAGGTAGTAGACCCTTCAAAGGGAATTCCATAACTGATTATGCTAGTGGGCTAGTGGTGTACAGCCTATCTGCTGGAACCATAATTGTTAGAAATACAAGGTAGTATGCCTTTCTTAGGGTACCTTAGTCTATTATGGTAGTAGACCAACTGATGAGGGCTGGTAAATGCTGAGAAAGAACTTACCCGGCAACTGAAGGAAACAAATAACAAAATTCTAAAGGTAGTAACAATGAGTTAACTAGCTACAATACCGAACAGTAAGACAACGGACATTAATAGCCAATACTAACGAGGAACGCGAGGAATAAAAATCGAACGGTGGTTTGTGTGCCGTGCATTGTGAATAGATGAGGAGAAGAGACTTAGGTGGGAAGGGCAAGGCAGATTATAAACGCCAACATCCTTCAACGAAAGCAGTAATAGACTGACGGGTTAGAGGGTAATGCCATGGAAGGTTTGCCAACGGACAGGGTATAGGATAGAGGGTAGAGGGTGAAAACGAGGCTCTGCTTTCTCCGTTAAACCACATTTATGCCATGCTTGAATGCTGCGATTAACTTCCGAAAGAGGCAGAAAGTAAAAGTTACACGGTAATAAACTTTTATGTTTTCGAAAAATCAAAACAATGATTAACTTGCGTAAACTCGAGGGACTTTGGCTTTATATTTATGAATACTCTGAGTAATAGCTGCCTTATAAATCACTTTATGTTCTGAAACTTAGTGTTTTTCAAAACTGACTTCAATGTATTTTACAATTCTAGAAATTTTTGCGAGAATAAACTCTCCCAGCTTTCATGTTCAGGGATTGATTTTAATTTTCGAACAAGAACTGAAAAAAATACAATATATCTTCGCTGGTTAAATTACACTATGACTAATGAAATATGTTACATGTTTAGTCTATGAGAAAAAGGTTATTTTATCTGAGACCATAATTTCATTTCTAATTACCATAAACAACATCTCTTGTTGAATGTAAAGTCTTATGTTCAGTGTGGCAATTGATTCACCACTCTGTGATTGTTACACAAAAGTTGCAAAGGTTCTTTCTAACGTTTGAGAAAGAAGTTCCGATAGAAGTCAACTACAACAGTAAATCAGTTAAATAGGAGGAAGAATCTTAATTGACTGTCAGTTTTGGTACAATAGGGTGGGTTTTTTCTTTACTACAGTTTGTAACAGCCTAATATTATCCTTCACTCCGAGAGAAACTTTGCAAGGTTTAAGCAGAACTTTCTGCTGAAACAGCCGCAAAATAGAATTTCAACGTTTTACATCTCATAATTACTAGAGTAAATATACAAGTTAACAGACAAATCTTAAATGCCTTTCAGACTAAAAGCTTCGTTTTAATCAAGCATGCGCAACATACCTGGTAACGAAGCTGTTTCAGGGGATGCATTGGTGAACCAGATGTTCCAGTCACGAGGATATTGCTCAAACGATGCAATGATACCATGAAAATTGGTTAATCTAAAAAGTGTAAAATGTTAACGTGCAATGGTGTAAACATGCCTCAGTGTCGAATTTAGCTCAAATCTTGGTAAAAATGAAAAAGAAAAACAAAAACTAAGGAATTTGCAACTCACTTATCTAATTCAGTAATGTTGTCCCAAGATGTCTCGGAAAGCCAGCCAGAACACGGATTATCCATTTGTTCTTCTCTGTCTAGCACCTTGTAGGAGAAAAAGGCGTAAATCTTTGTTAACTAGGGTACGAAAATATGCTTAAAAAATACACGATGCGATCATGTACACTATAACTTAGCCATGGCGGCTAAGAGGCTTTGCCGAACTTGATTCGGAAAATGTTCGCAATTACATTGACTTTCAATTGCAATAAAAAGTAGATGATTTATTTGTTACTTCTTGTGGAAAATAATGGAAAACTTTGAAGCGATGCCTTCCAAATTTCGAGCGAAATATTTCAAGAGCTTCTGGATAAACAGCAAAAGAAAACGAAGGGTATTTTGTGGACGAGGATTACATGTAAATGACTTTTATTCAGGCCTCCATGAGGTTATCTTCTGTAAATTTGCATTTTTCCCCTTTAAAACCAAGAATTTACAATACTTTACCATAACTTCAGTTTTGAAATATGCGAATGAAATTGTCCATAAAAATTTCTGAAGACTACTTGAAGCTCGAAATAGTTTAAATGGCAAATACAAATTTGAACTATTGAGTGTTGAAAACAACAAGGTTGGAACAAATATCGAAAAAGCTGAGTTGGTAATAGCTTTCTGCAAAACAAATAGTAAGTTGAGTTTCAAGACATTGAAACATTATTTTTAACGGATTTTTCACCCGGTAGATTTAGGCCATTACAACCACTTACCGCTGACATCACTATAACCATGGTAATTTGAGAACGAGACAGAAAAAGCAAGTCCAGAAAGAGAACCGTCCGATTATGAGTCGTAGTTTGAGCGTCCAGGCAATTCACTTCCATAGCGATAAGCGGTAACGACTCAGGTAATACGTCTAGCTACAGCTATAGTTGGCCGCCATTTTAGGTCAAGCCATGCAATACTTTTGTACCCTTAGCGTACTAAGACATGTCATAATATCGATCTAGACGGAAATAATCAGACCATTATGCAAAAACGTAGAACTTACCACACCACCCCGAAGAAAGAAATTGTATTCATCCATGTTGATTTTGCCACTAGCTTCAAGTATCTTTGCACACATTTGGAATGAAAAAAGAAGTTTGTGCCTTTCAAATAGACCACGACAAGTGTATCTGTGAAAGATAAAGTACAATTGAATCATTTGCAAATCATTTCAAGAGCCCGTATGCGTTGAGATAAAACCTGCGTGTTTTGCTTATTTCTCTTCATGGCTTAGAATAGGCCCCTTGAAGCAAATGTCAATACTTTTGTTCAGACAGAACAATGTCTACAATTGCTTTACAGCGAAGAAAAGGAAATTATTCTCCTCGGCGACACTAACTGTGATTTTCTTCCTAAATATTAAAAAGAGGGAAATGCAGAATCCAATGATCTTTAATCTCATTCTTTACGTCTGCTAGAAATCTATAACCTGTATGGCTTTGACCCAAAAATGGTAACATAGTTACTTCAAGAATACATTACTCTTGCCTACGCGATCATCACTTAGTCTATTGTGCAAAGAAATTTTGCAGTATATGAAGGAAATTTCACGGTAGAAGCCAAAAACAACACACCGTTATTTCTAGAAGGCAAATGAAAAACTGTCATGAAACATATTTATTTAACGATCTTTTAGGTATTGACTTCAGAAGCATCGCGCAAAATACAGGCAACAAAAGTACTTCAACAAACTACTTGGCCATAAAATTCTCACTTATTCTTGAAAAACATACCGAAACCCGTTAAAGGTGTGTTTCTGACAAACTCTGTATTCAGTTGACTAATAACTTCGAATGTATGTGCAAGGCAAAGGATAAGTTAAACAAAGCTACATTGTCTTTCCCGGATCATTTCACGGAAAACCGAGCCATTTCGCAACAAAAACTTATACAAAATTTCACCCGACACTGGCGGGTATCAAGGCAAGTATATAGATTTGTGATGGTCAATTCTTGCATAAATTTTTCTACCAGTGGCATTTTCTCATGTTATGTAATCTCATAGAAGTCTAACCTACCTTGTCTGAAGGAAACACAACAGCTAGGTAAAAGAACTGAAAAACATACATAGCGATGATTTACATGAACTAAATCGGTAAGAAATGAAAATAAACAACACACCTGTAAACGGCATATGTATGGTACTCATTCAAGTTCTGAATTCTCTCATCAAGTTTTGAGCTTCGCCTACTTTTCTCAATTGAAATATTGAACAATTCAGTGTATGAATCCAATGAAAATTGATACATCGGATCGATCCTCCCAAGATCATTCAGTACAAAGAACAATATTGATGCCCTTTGAGCACATGGTCTATAACCCTGTTTGAGGAGACAATAATACACTAAGATAAATAGTAGGAAAGGACATAATAAATAAGAACATTGTAATTCCTTTTTATTACTTTTGGTCTATTATAAATGAATCGAGCTAACGCAAATAAAAACAGTGCGATAATCACAGCTTCATGATTATGTCGAGTTGAAAGAGCATGCCACAAGCCTATATAGTTTTTACAGAATGTTAATAAAAACATACCTCTCTAGCAGCATCAATTTTGGTCTCCGTTTGTTCACTGTCTTGAAGTTGTACGGTGACCTCTGACGAAGTAATCTTTGAAGTATGAAGAGTGTTTACGAGCTGCTCGTCATCAAGTAGAGATCCTTCGGCAGTGCTGAGCAACCTAAGGCATTGCCGCAATGGAGAGTACGCAATCACAGGAGGCCCAAGAGGGGGAATATTTAATGAAAAATATGTTGATAATTCTGCTAGTTGATCAATTTGTAATATCTGTGTGTATTTGCTGTTGTGACTCTTCTTTACTCGATCTTTTATTGAATTGAATACTTTTCGAATATGCTGCTCGAATTTCTCAGTTGACTTTTTGTGTTTATATAAAAAATACAAGGAGTGAAACTCCTTACACAGTGCAATGTCAAAAACTGTTTTTGACTCGCTCACATTCCGGCATCGTTGCTCCAAATGTCTGCAAGCGCATATCAAAATGTTCCTCAATTATCGAACTAAAGATCCAAATACTTTGTTTCAACTTCAGATATCTTTAGCAATGAAAATTTTCCCATTTTCCGATGCAAGTCTACTCAAATTTGCTTTCTCCCTAGGCTCCGGCCACCACTTGGCACAAAATCGCTCGACAGCTGACGACGTTTTTGTCAGCTGACCTTGTTCTGCCGTAAACAGCGTTTGGATGTAAGGCCCCGTCTTTTATTAAAAAACCAAAAAAATTACAATCTAAATATTCGAGCTAAGATGGGAGCTCACATCCAAACACTGTTTACGGCAGAACAAGGCCAGCTGACGAAAACGTTCGAAAATCTAGCGATTTTGTGTCGAGCGATGGCCGGAGCCTAGGGAGAAAGCAAATTTGAGTAAACTTGCATTGGAAAATGGAAAAATATTCATTGATAAAGATATCTGAAGTTGAAACAAAGTATTTGGGGCTTTAGTTCGATAATCGAGGAACATTTTGATATGCGTTTGAAAAAATTTGGAGCAACGATGCCGGAATGCGAGCGAGTCAAAAACAGTTTTTGACTTTAAACTGAGTAAGAAGTTTCACTCCTTGTATTTTTTATATAAACACAAACAGTCAATTGAGAAATTCGAGCAGCATATTCGAAAAGTATTCAATTCAATAAAAGATCGAGTAAAGAAGAGTCACAACAAATAATACACACAGGTATTACACTTTGATCAACTAACAGAATTATCAACTTATTTTGAATTAAATATTCCTCCTGGGCCTCCTGTGACGCAATGCATCAATATTTTAATTTGATGCACAAATGGAGAGGGGAGCATTAAGAAGTTGCGTTTGCATAGGGAAATAATTAACCTGTTAGAAATACGTCTATCTGTTTTATCAGAGTATTTGATAAGGTACATGAAATAGGGAAGTAAGAAAACGCTAGGGTATAGAAATATGTCACTCTGATAGTAAATGTCATTGAAAGATTTTCGAGAAAAAAGGCCTAACGATGTCAAATTACAGAAAGAAAAAAACATTGATCTAAAAAGCAGACCTTAAAATTTCATCCTCTAACTCCTCTAGTTTCCTTTTGCCAGCTGCAATATTTATTACAAGGTTATCTTTTTGTTCTTCCAATTCGGGTCTTTCTTTTCTTACAACAATACCAAGGAGTTGGGCCTCTAAACCTGAGAAATGAAAAACAAATAGAGACCTACATATAAATTGTGCAATGTAGAAATTAATATATTGATCTATGTACATATAATTAGAAAACAAGTTTTGTCTTCTTCTTCTGTTTCTTTTAGTTTTGTCTCTATATATAATAATAAACATCTGAACTGAAAGATCTAGAAGAAACAAATTTGATAGAGAATATGCTAGAGGGCTGCGTGGATAGGCCCTTAGTTTCAATCAGGAATTTTGATTTGTTGCCGAGGCTTTAACATAATTGTTTTTCGGAGGATATAACTGTTAAGTTTATAGTAGGAAGACAGGCTTCTAGAAGTGTAAGGTATTCTTGTCCAGCTATTTTAGATATGAGCTTACAATAACGAACTACCAAGCGAATTCTAGTTGGGGCGGCATAGCAAGAATTTCAAAAAAACCACTTTTGAGTTGCGCCGGACAGCGGAAACATCAAGGGCCGATTTAACCCACTGTAACAGGTATTTCCAGTCCGCCTTTCCGAACTTCTCTTGAAAATTGGCGATGAGGCTAGGCCGAGTTTCCGAGAAATATCTATTTTTCAAATATAATCACAAGTGGGCTACCACATTTATTCACGATAGCAACGTGTTTAAAACGTGTTTAAATTTTCTGGTTGGTAGACAAACAAATAGGCACATTTTTTTGTTTAAAATTTTCATCTTCACTGCAACCGGCTACAAAAAAGGTTGCCTACAATGACTGCCAAATCATAGTTATTATGGCCAAATGTAGTTGGAACGCCCAAAATTTTGCGGGTAAATCACTGGCATTTTCGGTTAATCTAGCATATTCACGAGCTAAGCCCTCCCCTCCCCCTCAAACAATGTTGAGACTATGGATGATTCTCTTAGCAATCGTGCGAGGCCAGAATTAGCTGGAAATTGTAGTGTTAAACAACATTTTTTAAGGGGGAGGAGGGGGAGGGTGAAGCAATAGCAGGCAGTCAAAGAGAATTTCAGCACAGGCGTTCCAACACTTTCGGCAGCCATTCTCGGCCTTGCCTGCAGTACTTTTCACTAGTGTTAAGTAGTGAAAATCGCATATATATATAAGCTGATTTTCTAAGATAAAGATTGTCGTCAAAGAAGTCAAGGAAAAAGAGTAAACGATAAAATAGTAACAGGACAAAAACAGAAAGATGCGACAAAGTAATTTAAAGGACAGCTGGTGTGATGAACATTAGCAGGGCAATAAATTTAAGGGTCTCCTATGTGACAAAACAAAGACTCAGTGGATACTGGATGGCTCAAGGGGGTGTAAAATGACTTCATATTACATTAAATCGAAATTTCCTGAGATTCTTCACTGTGTACTTTATGCAAACAGCTGGTGACGGAGGTGCTTTTGGGCATTTTGAATCGAATAAGCATATTCATGGGCACGAAAACATGACAGAAAATCAGTTCAACAGCTCAGAAAGCTTTCAAACAGTGGAGCTCATTCCAGTCAAAACCAAATACAAACATATTTGTAATGATGTTATGAAAAGCCCACAGGCCAGTAGTGGATCTCCAAAAAAGCCTTACTCCTTCTTATTTATATATAAGTGTACATTTATAGCGTACTTAATTTGTAGCGTACTTAATTTGGCCTTTTTCGAACAACAGAAGCAACCAAATATCTTATTTTGCTGTTCGACGCTGAAAAATAACACAAATTAGGGTACACCGTTCATGATATTGATGCTACTGGGCCTCTTATGTTTATTCTACACAAGAATTACCTTGCTCTTTAACTGAAAAATTAACGATGGTGGTTTTTGTAGAAATTTCAGGTGTATAATGTGGATTTGAAAGCTTTGTGCAAATATAGAATCTGAAATCTGGATTGTACTCCACGTCTTTTTCTCCAAATCTGATGGTCAGCCTGCCTCCTAAAAAGAGTGTAGAACAGATTAGAAGTGTGAATAGACAGCTAAAAAAATTCGATGAAAGTTTGACATAATCATAAAAATTGACGTAGAATAATCATTTTACCTTGACTTATTACAGACTTGTTCAATAATGGGGTTAGTGATGGATCAAGCTCTTCCTGTACATTCTGTAACAGTACAGGAGATCCAAATTGAACAGAGTTCTCTATAGTTCTTAGGAAATCCGTTTGTTGAAGATCAATAATTTTAAGTCCCTTTTTATTCTCCATGTTTTTAATCCATTTTATTGCTTGACCTTGGGGATCTATCATCAGAGGCCAGCGATTTCCACGCGTAACCACGACACCATTCTCAGTGGAAAAGGCATCAGATGGTAAGCCTTGAATGTTCCATTCACGTACTATAGTAGGCTTTGCTAGAAAGTTTGCAAAAGAGAATTCCGGATTGCTCGGCAAATGTAGCTGCCGAACTTTGGACAGCCATGAGTTTTCAACCAATTCATCTCTGTAATTTGAAAGGAAAGGACCGGCATATGACAGAAACGCAGAAGCAACTAGGCAGTCACCCACTAAATAGCCTATATTTTGTTCGAGGACCTAGAAGAAGACGATAATGGAATGAAAATAATACGACTCATGGAACAGAAAGGAACTACACAAAAAACTATAAAAGTAATTAAATGTTGCCATTGACTCTTCCATGGAGGCAGTAAGGACAGCCCCTTTTTGTTTCGTAAAAATGACTAAATTCTTTCATTTTGCAATCACTCTGAAATGACGGAGTGGAAACAGCGAGCGCATGCGCCCTATGATAGAATAATCGAACGAGTTTAGCGTTATTGACTCGAGGAAAATATTCTCACAAAGACGGAAATATTTTACGCTAAAATTCTTAAATTGGACGATAATTGAATGATAAAAAAATTATCATCTGTTGATAGCCTTTCTCTGCTGTAAAAAAGATGAGCGGTGAAAAACAGAGGCAAATTATTGCAGTTCATCTCAAGGGTTTTCAGAAACAGAAGAAGGAGAGAAGTCCAGAAAAAAAAACAAGAGTTAAGGAAGGGTTCTGGTCCATAGAATTTATAAAACTGAAATCAACTCTGCAATAGCTGGCGAAAAATATACCAAACGCGGTTTTACTTAAGAAGATGCGGAGAAAAATAGCATATTACAAGTTTCATCACCAACAGGGCTACTCAGCGCTGCCAAGGCACTCCAGAGAAAATGTTTCATAATCAGTAAACCAGTCGCACATAGACATGCATATCATTATTTTGTTATCTTAATTCATTTCTTATTCCTTTTATCATTATTCTAACCTTTTCTTGCTGAATAGCTTACGTGATGTTAAAGGGCGGGAAAATTTTTCAAATGATAAAATATTCAAGGCTTTACAAACAACAGACGGACATAAAATAAGATTTTACGTTGATAATGCAAATTTTAGATACGAAAATTTGTGCACGGTGTGTAGTAAAGAAAATAGTAGTAACTTGAGAAGTCACGCCGCTTTCTGCCAGCGCCATGTTGAGTTAGTGCGCAAGTGCTCACAATTTCCACTCAATTCTCTGCAATAAATTTGTTGCTGCTACTCCGCTAGTCGGTTTTATCTTGCAAAGCGATTATGTAATTATTCTGAAATATCTTTGATGGCTGGAAGAATCTGGCAAACGTTGCAAAATATAACAAAACATAATAATTTTATTGCACAAAATCTGAGCATCTATGAAGCGAATCTTTGATGCTGTGATATTTGAAGAGCAAATAACTGATCTTTAAATTCATCTATTGGCATCAACACTACAAGTTAACGATTCTATTAGAAATCTCAGATTTATTCAGCATTAGAAGCAAAATCAGCAAGATAGTGGTAAAATCTCAATCCTACGTAGAGAGGTGAATATTCCTTTTTGGTCAAGAATTGTCTACTAGAAAGAGAACTAAAAAGTCTATTTTCAGGAATCACCATGTAGTTGACATTTACCTCAACACTTGCTTCCCATCGGTCTCGCTCTCCACCCAAACCCGAAACAATTTTTCCAGCCCTCTCGAGCTTCGTTTCAAGCATTTTTGCTCTGTTTCCCAGATCTTCTTTCTGTGCGACCTTTTCCTCGTAGTTTTTTTTAATGTCTCAATTCTGTCATTTACCTGAAAGACAGACAACATTCATTTAGTAATTAGAAGCAACTAAAATCATAGGTGCGCGCGTTAGTCCTCAACTCCCAAGTGCTGAAGCAGGGACCTTTTCTGAGCTTGACACAATTTCTCAGCTATGAGCGAACTAAAAACAATTTCGTTCTCGTGTACACATGGTTGCTTTGAGCAGAAAGCTGCAATAACTATGTTCCAGAAAGAGAAAGATAAAATTTTGGAGCCAAATAAAAATAAAATGAGAGGATAACAGATGTCAGTTAAATTGAAAAATGACTAAACAAGTTTCTTTTCAAGATCAAATACTAAATCTATAATTAGAATATTCCCAATCCAAAAAGGAGGATCTGGAAATTAAAAAGAAATAGATTTGTCTAATTCAAAATTCAAAATGCAGTTCATGAAGCGATGAAGCAATTTTCTGGTAATATTTCTAAAACAATGTCAGATGTGTTTGCAATAATTATAGCAATGCAACATGATTATACACATTCACGTGTCTAAATGCAACAGCAAGGGCAAAACATCAACAATTTCGATTTTCAGAGTACCAACAATATGAAGATTAAATCCAGCGATCTGTCAAGATGTTTTACTAAGGCACCATACAATGACACATTTTTAGTAATACCATTGTTCTTTGGGAAACTAGCAGAAGTAAAATAACAGTTTTCGATCAATCAATTTGATTCATTTCAAGACAAACTGCATTCTTACTGTTACATTTGTTTCGTTACGGTTTATCAATATTCTACATTTTATTTAAATTTCCGACATGTATTTGGTTGAATTTTCTCGTAGATTTTTTTTCGAAATCCAGAACGCCTTTGTGGCGTAGAAAGGATATTGCGCGACTGGTTGTGCGAAGTTAGTTGAATTATTGTCACAATTCGTACCATCTTCTTATTCATAAAAGTCCACTCACATTACGCGACCGCCCGCTTCTTAACTCTAAACAGTCTTCCATCCCCTTGAATTATTCAAATTTTCCTTGTTGTTTGGCCCTGTCTACTGTTTTGTTAATTTTTTCCATCACTCGGTTTCGTTATTAGTAGTCCCTAGGTACCTTATAACTGTAGCATTCCGTGATGTTCTTTAGATCTGTAATTTTTTTCCATTGTCACAATTAAAATCCATAGGCGCGATTGAATAAGTCATCGCAGATGAAGGAAATGTCGTTTTTTATGCATGTTCGACCAAAATTTGGAAAAGATAAGTTTTACTAGGCTAATATGAAGACTATTGATCGATTATTGAGGGTTCAATAGGCCATTAATCAAACAAAATAGATTTGTCCACAGCATTACTTTCTGTACATTGCTGTTGTTGAGCCACATTCCTTGCTCTGTATGGGACTGCGCCTGTTTGACTGAAATTAATCAGATGCAGAAAAGTCAATAACTTTCTGCTATGATTATTACAAACAGCAGCCATGACACTCCAAGCAAACCTCTTATTGAAGTGCTTGGATGCAAGACCGTGAATCTAAGACCACAATAATTATGTGACCTCTTCACCCGTAATACGCGATGCTCATCATATAGCCGACGGTGACCGACCCGAGGTTGCCGAAAAAAGGTCAGCTAATGGTCAGAGATTCTTCCCGTATAGAGGTGCAAAGTTGTGGAATAGGGTCTCATCCGAATCAAAGCAGGCATCCTTCCTATGTAGTTTTAAGAAAACTATTTAAAATTAGCTATTTAAAATGTCTTGTTGAATATCAATGTATTTTATTCTTAAAGAAATGCAAATAGGGTTTTATAGCTCAACTTAATTTATACCTCTTTAATGTACTTTTCATTTGCAATGTTTATCGGAGGGCCCCTTGACAAGCAGCTTGTGGTAATGGGCCACCCTCTTTAACACAACGGAAATGAAAGGAAATCAGAGCCGACCCAGTATAATATTGTTATAATAAGATGAACACAAGAGAGTAGGCCATTTTGTAAGTCAACATAACATAACTCTCAAATCGATAATCGAAGCACATGTTCTACGCATAGCCAGAGTCCTGGGCTCTAATGATGACATAATGTAAATAGTACAATACTACATCACTTCCTTTTTTTAAAAACAAAACAAAACATTGAGTAGCTACATAATTGTTAAAATGGAATTGGTTGTCCATATCGCTCAGGTTGTTTAGATTCTCTAGTTGATCTTCTTACTGACTGTTCTTGGTCTCTTTCAGCTACAATTATTTCATTGCGATCATTATAATCATCATCATCATCATCATTATTCAACTGACAATGTTCTTTCGGTAACTTTTTAAAGTGAGATATATTGCGTGTTATACGATGACCTTCTTTATTCTCTGCAGTGATTCTTGATCTTTCTCTCTTGATTACGGTGTAAGGTGTTTCACAAAAGTTTGGTGTTAATTTGTTCGTACCTGGTTGACGAACCAATACGCAATCACCAACAGCAATATTACTCTCTTTTGTATTCCTCCTTTTGTCAGCGTAGTTCTTGTTGTAGGTTTGCTTAGCAATTTCGTTATGCTTAGCTTCGGCATGACGATTTAATATCTTCTTCTTGTCAAGTAAGGGTAGCTTTCCTCTCACTGATCGATTGTATAGAAGTTCAACTGGTGGTACACCTGTGGAACAGTGAGGTGTTGTGCGATATTGAAGTAGAAATCTTTGTAACTCTTGTTTCCAAGGTCGATTTTCAATGCGCGCTGTTTGCAGCGATTTTGTTAAAGGTTGCATAAATCGTTCTACTTCAGCATTGGCCTGGGGCCAGACTGGTGTTGATAGAACTTTCTTTATGCCAAGTATCTTGAAATAGCGATCATATTCTTCACTATTAAACGGTGGACCATTGTCCGATTTGACTTGTAATGGTATGCCATGAACAGCAAATATTTTATCTAACTTCGGAATGACGGTCGAAGCTCTTGTAGAATTGACAATTTCCACTTCTGGAAATCTCGAATATCTATCTGTGACGACTAAAGGTACTCACCAGAAGGCAAAGGTCCTTTAAAATCAACATGTAGCAATTCCCATGGACCATTTGGCATTTCTGTCATCGAAAGTGGTTCTGGTGGGTTTGGTTTACTAGTTGCCTGACATGGAATACAGCGATCGATTGTTGTCTTTACCAAGTTATCAATATCTGGGAACCAGATTTTTTCTCGAATCAATGATTTGGTCTTTGTCAAGCCTTGATGTGATTCGTGTGCTAAGTCAATAGCTCTTTGTTGCAGTGTTTCTGGTATAACTATTCTAGATCCTCGAAGAATAATTCCTTTTGAAGTTACTGCAAGTTCATCTTTGATGGTTTTAAATGGTTTTACAGTTTCATTGTCCCATTTATTCAACTTAATTGATGCACGTAAACATTTTAAAAATCTATCTTCATTTGTAGCTTTTTCAATTTCTTCTACTGTGAGTGCTTTTGGAACACTGTGATACGCTAAAAAGTTAATATACTGTTCTGCAATGTGTTCATGCATCGGCATCTCTTTTGTTGACGGGTGTCTGGATAAGTAATCCGCAGGATTTTCTGCTCCGGATTTGTAGATACGTTGAAAGTGTACGGTTGCAATCTTAGCACCCAACGTTCTATTCTTGCAGATGTTTTTGAATTTCTTTTGCCATATATGATTTCCAATGGCTTATGGTCGGTTACCAGAGTGAATGATTTTCCGTATAAGAACAAGTGAAAGTGTTCAACTGCATATACGATGGCAAGGGCTTCTTTCTCTGTTTGTGAATACCGTTGTTCGACTTCTGTAAGCGCACGGCTTGCATATGCTATAACTTTTCTAGCATCGTTTGTATGGTCCATTGCCTGATATAATATTCCGGATATTCCAACTGGACTTGCATCGACGACTACGTAAGTGTCTTTAGTTTTATCAAAATATGACATACAAGGTGAAGATATCAATGCATTCTTTATCTTCTGAAATGCCTCTTCATGTTCATTATTCCATACAAATTTCACATCTTTCTTTGTCAGTTCTCGTAGTGGAGCCGTTATTGTTGCGAAATTTTCAATATATTTGCAGCTATAGTTTGCCATTCCAAGCAAACTTCTGACTTCTTGCACATTCGCTGGTTTTGAAGCATGAAGCAAATCTTCAATTCTTTGGGGGTCAGGGCGTGTCCCTTCTTTAGAGAAAACTTGTCCGAAAAAATGTAATTTTTCTTCCAAGAATTTGCATTTCTTGCGATTCAGTTTCAGTCCTCGTTCTGATAATCTTTTCAAACAGTTTTCTAGATTTTTGTCGTGATCCTCGCGTGATTTACCAAACACGACAATATCGTCTGCTATGTTTTCTACTCCATTGAGACCTTGTAGTTGTGTTGCTAATGTATACTGAAATATTTCAGCGCTTGCGTTTGTACCATAATTAAGGCGTTTATAACGTAATAGTCCGATGTGCGAGGAAAATGTTGTTATGTGTCTACTTTCCTGCTCTAGCTCAAGCTGATGATAAGCTTGCGATAGGTCTAATTTTGAGAAATGCGTAGTTCCATTCAGTTTAAAACTGATATCATCCACTGTGGGGATTGGGTGTCGAATTCTTGTGATGGCCTCATTTGCTTGCCTCATATCAACGCAAATTCTCACGCCTCCATCTTTCTTAGGTACTGCAATTAAGGGTGAAACCCATGGCGTTCCCTCCCTCTCTGGAACTCGCTCTATGACGTCATGTTTTTCTAATTCTAACAGAGCATCTTTCACTTTTTCTCTTATGTGATAAGGTATACGCCTTGGTGGCTGGGCGTTTGGGGTTACCTCTTTGTTGATATTTAATTTAACCTTGTGACCTTTCAGTTTACCGAGTCCTTGAAATACGATAGCATTTTTATCAAGAATTTCTTGAAGCTTTGGATCTGAGACAGAATTATTGCGAGTGACAGTGTTAAGTTGCAATTTGATAAGATCAAGATCTTTGGCTGTCTGGTATGACAAGAGATTACCGCTGATTTTGTCACGTAAAAAGTTGCAACAGAAATTCTTCGCTTTGATTCTGCCTCGGACACAAATTTCCCAACAAATTTCATAGGCTTGTCTGAGTCATAAGGATAAGCTTTTACATTTGTTGTGTTTAGCTTAATACCTTTAAGATCTGAAAAAGTATCCTGATCAATCACGTTTATGCTAGCTCCAGTGTCTATTGTGAACTGTAACTGTTTTCCGTGAACGGTTATGTTTACTGTCGGACTTGAGACACGGTTAATTTTAGCTGTATGATTTTTTACTGAATACAGATATTCTTCTTCAGATTCAGAGTCTGAAGTAATGTTATCAACTTTTACTGGTTGAATGGCTTTCTTTTTTTGATGATAATTTGATCTATTTGGCCTTTGTTGATTAGCATTTCTATTTCTATTAGCCTTAGATTTTGTGCATCAAAACAAAATTTTGCAAAGTGATTTTGCTTACCACAGGATCGGCATGTTTTACCTTTTGCGTAACAGTCTCCTTTATGTGGAAAGTCACCACCACATGCTTTGCAAGTACGATTATTTCTGTTTGATATCTTATTCATCGTTGCTGTCGTTGGAGGAGCATCTTTTGACTCTATATCTCTTGCTTGGAATTTACTCTGTTCATCTCTTCGGCCTTCAATCAGCATGTCTTTCAATTTGAACTCTGGGTCTCTCAAAGCTCGTTTACGCAGTTTTGACGATGAACCTCCAATAATGATTTGTTCCTCTATTTCAAATTCAATGTCTTGATATTCACAAGTCTCTGCGAGCGTTCGAAGTCTTGTGTGGAATTGATCAAGTGTTTCTGTTGGTTCTTGAGTTGCTTGACGGAATCGATATACCTCATATCTTCGATTTTTTTGTGGTTCGAAGTAAGCTTTTAGTTTTTCCTTGGCTGTGTCGAAATCATCAGATTCTCCGGTGTCTGATAACTGTTTAAAAATCTCTCGGACGCGTTGGCCTGCTTGATACAGTAGCATAGCACGTTTTCGAGCATTGCTTGTGATTCCACTGGCTGTGATAAACATTTCAAAATCTTCTACCCACGTATTCCAACGTGTAGCCAAGCTTGCACCTATTTCAGCATCAGGATCAAATTCCTGCATAGGTTTCAAAGAAATAGCTTGCGCCATTTTATTTATTTTTGTTTTATTCTCGTCGCCAATATAACACGCTAGCGAATCTATAATCACTACTGTGGTGGATAATCACTACTGTGGTGGTACTATTTGCATACTGTGGTGGCAGTTTTGGCGTACTGTGGTGGATAATTACTACTTGTGGTGGTTTACTATGCTTGCGGTGGTGGCAGTTTTGGCGTACTGTGGTGGATAATCATTACTTGTGGTGGTTTACTATGCTTGCGGTGGTGGCAGTTTTGGCGTACTGTGGTGGATAATCACTACTTGTGGTGGTTTACTATGCTTGCGGTGGTGGCAGTTTTGGAGTACTGTGGTGGATAATCACTACTGTGGTGGTACTATTTGCGTACTGTGGTGGTAGTTTTGCGTACTGTGGTGGATAATCACTACTTGTGGTGGGTTATAATGCTATATGTGGTGAATACAAAATCATAGCAAAACTCTATAGATCAAGCAAGAAAAAACCACAAAATCCACCACAGTACGCCAAAACTGCCACCACCGCAAGCATAGTAAACCACCACAAGTAGTGATTATCCACCACAGTACGCCAAAACTGCCACCACCGCAAGCATAGTAAACCACCACAAGTAATGATTATCCACCACAGTACGCCAAAACTGCCACCACCGCAAGCATAGTAAACCACCACAAGTAGTGATTATCCACCACAGTACGCCAAAACTGCCACCACAGTATGCAAATAGTACCACCACAGTAGTGATTATCCACCACAGTAGTGATTATAGATTCGCTAGCGTGATATAATATTGTTATAATAAGATGAACACAAGAGAGTAGGCCATTTTGTAAGTCAACATAACATAACTCTCAAATCGATAATCGAAGCACATGTTCTACGCATAGCCAGAGTCCTGGGCTCTAATGATGACATAATGTAAATAGTACAATACTACATCACGCATGGTCGGCGATGTGCCGAAGCTTTTCGGGTTAGACCATGGACGAAAATATGACCTATTTCTCCATAAACAACAAAGAATTTAGCAGAAAAACAATATATATTCTGTCAAATATTAAATATATTTCTCAAAAAACAATCATTCCCATCCATTTCTTTAATAATTTTAGCGTTTGGGAGACATATTATTTTCATACTTCGGTCTTTGTTACAGACTTATTAGCTACATGCAAACCGCAAACTCGCAAACAGCAAAAACAACAAGCAAACAGTTGTTTGCTCAGAGAGGAACTCCTAATCTTTCAGCTGAAAAAGTGGTCACCGGCTATAACTTTATGGCGTCCCAATAAAATTGCAAAACGGAAAATTCCGCTGCTCTTTCTACCACCTTTCTCTCGATTTCATCTCAAGATTGAAGCGACTTTCTTCGACCACAGCTTTGACAAAACAAACTGAGAAGCAGTGAAATTATAATTTCTAAAGAAAATTTGAATATTGCAGACAACGAGAACGACAAATTCTCAGAGAGTGTAGTTTATTTCAAACAAAGGTTTGATAATTTTACACCATATACAAAAATGACTTGGCTGTACAAAACCTTGTCATGTTTGCTATACCATGTTGTGCTGGAAGTTGACCCTTCGATCGAATCTTGCACCCTTGGGACACAAACTTTGTAAGTTTTACGAGAAGCCTTCGAAAAAAGTATAAAACGAAAAGAAAAAGTCTAATGTTCCACTCAGCTGTCGAGCATTCTCGCTTCGTTGATAAATTTCAAAGCAAAACTGTCTTAAATGTTTTGCAAGACAACTCCTTAGTTCAAATTTAACCGATTTGTTCTTACCAAAATTCCGCTCGCCTGAATATCGGTACTTTTGTCTGCCCTCTGAGTTTGAAATTCAAAACGTGAGCAAAATCTTTCCTAAATAAAACGCTTCGCTGCTTCATGAGGCAAATTTGTATCTCCTCCCCGTTTGAAAAAATGCTGCATTTTATCGCTGTTGTTGGCAACAACTGTTAAATTTTCTTCTTTTAAAATCTCTACCACAGTTTGTAAAAGCACTTGATTGCAGGGGTTTCTGATCAATTGAACAACTTTTCCGAATAAAATATTTATTAAAAGAAATTATAAATGATAATATTTATTATTTCATTTATTTCGCTTCTATTTTATTTTATTTTATGACTTAATGTGATTTAATTCTCAGAGCACATCAGAGCAGAGAGGCGAGCGAGGCGAGAGTGCGAGAACAATTACAAGCTTTTTTAGTTGATATCTCAAATAAACTAGAACATAGCAGAACATAGAAGAATCAAAAACCTTAAAAAAACAAAAACCGTGTTTTTGCTTAATATCTACAAATTCTTTTAATGTTAAAGATATCCATTCGTTGGCTTAAGACCTACGTTCTTATCTTAGCTCGATCGCTTCCGACATCGGCCACTCGATGCTATCGTTGTAGGGATTGCAGAACAATCTGTTCGCACAGAAAGTTCTCAGAAAGGTCTTTAATAAAGAGTCTACACTGAATAAATAGGTTTGCTTCAGCAAACACAACAGGACTAAGAGCATTGTTGAATGTTTTCTATAAAAATTGCCGCTGCATTTTTGATAGTTCCATCTGCAGAAGTATTCTTCATTGTGTCTTGTATTCATTTTTTAAATAAATCTCGCAGAAAACATTGAAGCTTGCAAAGCAACAAACAGCACGAGCTGACAACTCGGAGTCAAGAAATTTGCATAAAATCTAACAATTGAATTGAAAACGAGATTAAGTATTTCCAAAGCAGTCTCCGGGACAAAAACAACAAAGGAGCCGACATGAGCGACCCTTCTGCCTAAATTACTATTCTGTGACATAAGTGTTAACGAAGTACATGTTTCTTATGATGTCATTAACTTATATCCTGTTGGAAATATGCACTCTTACCAGACTGTCAAATACTGTAGAACATTCTAGTTTATTCTTTTAGATCATTCTAGTTATTTCGTAGTATTAGATTCATTTTATTTTTACAAAATAATTACTTCCGCTTTCTCGAACTTTCTGGAACCATACTTGCTAGACGCTTCAAGAACATTGCAATAAATATATTAAAGAGCACTGCTGTATTAGATTATGTTAGTTATGCTTATCATTACTTCTGAGTCATAAAGCTGCCTTAGTTCGTGAATACCTTCAACATATCCATCAGTTCCAAAAACGAAGGCAATAGAAGTTGTCAATGACACCCTATCTAAAGATTTTAATGAAGTAAAACGGCATATAAAACTAATCCTACATGAATTACTTTGTCTCTGTTTGAACTAATTGTATTTTTCATGGAAACAATCAAATTCACGTGATAAAAGATACCGGAACGATTGGGCTTAGCTTGGATAGCGCGAAGAAAACAAGAATTCATATCTAAAGAAAGTATGCTGCTGAGACCGTAAAAGACATTCTAAAATATACAAGCAGGGTACAGAAATTTCTGCGCAAACAAAAGTCAAATGCACATTTAAATTATAAAATTTTTGCAATGCTCACCTCTCTTAAATTTGTTTTGGCCTCAGCCAAGGACCTTTGTTTTTCATCTAGTTGAGCTTGTGCATTCGCTAATCTCTGCTTTTTAGGCTCAACTACTCTGTAAATTCTACCGTAGACCTCCATAGCTCTTACCCACATGCACAAAGATTTTGCAGCAAGGGAAACTCTGCCAACAATATCTGGTTGAAAATCCCCCTGTGAACAGTATTTTCCAATCTGCTTCAAGACTTTATCACTCATCTTATCTTTTTCAAAGTGAACCAGTTGCTTGATACAGTTTGGATCTCCTAAAAGAAAATGCACCAGGTTCAAACAAGCATAGGTTGTAACGTTTAAGAAACAAAGATACAATATTCAGCAAACTACAGAAAAGAAATCTAACAAAAGGAGGATGTTTTTTTTTACCGCTGAGCAAAGGACACTTTGGCCTAGCAAAATTTGCAATTTGGCCTAATGGTGGTTGCTGGGCTGTCATTTAATAGTAGAGGCTTTTGCCCTTTCTTACATCGACAAGCGCGCAAAATTGATGACTTTGTTTGAGTTTCTTGTATGATGAACGTAAGTTTAATCTGGATCTTGATTTGCAAAGTGCTTTTTCTGCAAACGAGCTTCAGATCATTGCAGTGTTTTCGAGGTACCAAATGAAAGGAAACGAAATGACATTGTTGGTTTTGGAAAAGAGAAAATTTCTCCAAAACTCGCCTACGTCAAATGAAGATCTTACTTTGATTACACGTCCAGGGTGCAAGGAAAATTTTGCAAAAGGTGAGTAGTTTGGTGAAATTGCGGTTTGGTTTTCACGTTATGCTATTACTGCATACAATTTTAATATATTATTTTGAAAAAATTCCAGTCCATAAAAAAGGAAAGCTTTAGATAAACGATTCAAAAAGAAATCTTGTAAACTTTGGTGAAGAAGCTGACAATTCAGTGCAACAGGACAGAACGGTGGTAGAGGAGGCTTGAGTCAACTGGATTATGATTCGACCGAGAATATGGAAGTAATCATTTTCTAGACAAATCGGAAGTAAAATTATAACTTTATTTAACATAACAACAGGAAATCCTTTGCTCAACTAAAACTGAAATTCCAAAATTAATGAAGCATCCGTCGGTTTACATCTTGATCTCGCAAAAAAAACTAACGGTACACGAAAGGTACTCCAAATGTTATCAATAAAAATAGGTAATAAACTTAAATGTGTAAAAAAGAAATGTTTGCAATATTCTACTAGTTAATGTCGCTTCACGCCGAGAAGAAACTTGAGCACTACCACCGTCACATCATCATTCCTTCCTATCCCCCTTCACTACAGCATTCTTCCCGTTTATTTCTCGTCAACATTCAGATTTACACGCATTCGTAGTGCTCTCAGTTCGTCGATTTCAGACTCACAATCGTTATCAGCGATTTGTATTTCACAAAATAAGACAATAAAAATTTTGGCGTCATAACCACTTTAAAGAGCAAAAATACAGATTTTGATGAAATGTTACATTACAGATCGAAAGGAATTGAAGCACTTTATTTAAAGTTGCAACCCGTTATAGCTGTAGACCAAATGTAACCAGGGTTCAGGAGCGGCATTTGGCGGTTACATATTTGTTGTTTCCTGACGGTTAAATATTCATGTTGTCGCCCGACGGAATTCTATGGCAGTATAAACTAGTAGTATTCTCCCTGAAAAATCTGAAAAAGTGTTGCTTCAGCTTTTCCCTAGTTTCTACAGGGTGGTCCCCAAAATTAAAACTACATGACATTCAACTAAAGTGAGATGTTTCGTGTAAATATTATGATGATATGGGTTAGTATCTCTGAATAAATTGACCTTAAAACTTTACAATAAAAAAACATACTATAACAGAATATGCAACTTTATATCCTTACGCAACAAAAAAGAAAAATCAATAACTCATTCTTTCAGTCAAATAAATGTTCAAAATGTCCTCAATCCTGCTGAATACAATTCTCCAATGTGACTGACCATGCATTAGTGGCTATGACAATTTTGCGCTGGGATAATGATTCGGGAATGATTCCCCTTCACGCAAGATGGCAGTACGCAATGATGGAATATAAACAACAGGTTTTTGAACATCATGAATTGAACGTCTAATTGCGCCGAGATGGAAGCTCTTATCATCAAGATATTTCTACACGATATCGCACCTGACTTGAGTATAACCTGGTATAAATTTTGTAAAATTCCTTCACGAGAACAATTATTCAGAAACTTTTTACCAAAGGGGGTCCCTCTTTTGGCCCACCTTGTATATCTTAAAACTTTGAAATTACTCTTAGCTTTAAGTATTATAGAAGTACAATAGGTAAGTTGAACGGAATCGACAACTATAAAAATAGCTAAAGCAACCCATCATTTTAAATTGAACAAGGGAAAAATAGATAAAGGCATGTTCATACGAGGCGGGATAGCCCATCTTCTCGCTGTATCCCGCAAGCTGATTGGTGTTTAAAACACAGCGCCAATTCGGCGTCGCCTTTTTTATTGCTACATTTCAAGCCTTCTCTGAAGGGTGTCAGAGGAAAAAGCTATTAATATGCCTGGAAATGTTTCAGCCGTTTATGGCAATTCGAGAGTCTATTCCCTTTAACGGTAGGAAAGCATTAATATACAATAGTGATATGGACACCTACCAAGAAATTTTCTTGCCTCTGCCCATGTTGGTTCTGCATTACGTAGAATCATTACAGCTTCCATTACCTTTTCAACAAGAGGAGGAGGCCTACCATATGATTTAATTTCAGTCATATCTCTTTTATTAAGCGCTTCGAGAGATCTTACTGCTTCTTCCAAAGCGGGTAGAGCCTCATCAAGATCATGTTGAGCATTTTCTGCAATAGCTCTACATTTAGTTTCTTCATCGGCAATCTTTTCACTTCTTGTGGCAATGACCTTGAATAGAGATTGAGTGTAATTATTGAAAATCTAACAGAATGATCTAGGAAGACAATCATACGTTATCAGAACACTCGGTTCTGGCGAAGAGATACGTTCTGATATAATCCCTGAAGCGGATCGACACCATAGAGAAATTCATTCTGAATATCCAAGTATTGTTGAGCTGCAAAGCAATTAAAAAGTCGGCAACAGCCAAACAACAAAAATTATCCAGAAAACAATTATACGGAAAACAACAGCAACAGAAACACAATCAACGCAAAAAAAAACAAGATCGTAGCAACAACACACAAGACGTAAGAACAAACAACAGCGAAAGGAAGAAATTGAAGGTCAAAATAATTGGAGATTCTCAAGTGTGGAGATTAGATCAAAGCAAACTAACAAATCAACAAAGAGAAATGGAAATTATCGTCCAGTCAGGCATGAAAATTAAACAAGCAGTATCAAATCAGGAAAGTTGGATGCTAATATCATTATAGTACACGCTGGCACAACCAATCTAAGTTCAACAACACCGCAGCGGTTAATCAGGAATCATGGACACGTTAAGTAAGATTCAAGAATTCAAAAAAATTCTACGGTAGCTTTTTCATCTGTTTTCAAACGACAAGATAAAGGTCTGAATCTGAAAGTTATGCAGCTAAATAGAATTTAAGAACTTATACTTAATGGCTTCGATTTAATTAATAATGATAATATACTTTTCTCAAATCTAGCGAGAGATGGACTCCATCTTAATGAAGGTGGAGTTAGAAATACGCAAGAAATATAGGTACGATAGGAAGTAAAAATGATAGACATACATTAAAAAGACATCATCAAGATGATAGTAATTTCAGTTGTAACGGTTAGACAAAAAACTAATTTCAAACCTTCTGTTGTTCATCAGCTTCTCTTTTTTGCTGGACAATAACGACAAGAAAATCTTCGCATTGTTTTTGGAACTGGGCAACTTTAACTTTTGCATCTTCTAGTTCAACAGACATGACTTCTACCTTTTTTCTGGTATCGTCTATTTTCTCCAAGCCGTTCTTGAGTTTGCTTGCGGCATCTCCAAGCTCCTTTCTTTTTTCTGACAGCAGGCTGCGACAGGTCATAACAGAAAAGGATTGTAAAAAGCGGTTTCACTGTCACAGTGTCAAAGCGGTGATCATCTTTTGTGGAGACTGGAATTTAGAGCCTATTATCATGACACAAACAGTGACAGACTCAGCAGTACATGATCAAGATGCCTAATGTCCTTCAGCCCTCAGTCAAATGTCAAAGAAGATGCAAAACGCTAACCAACAAAATGAAAATGGCAATAGGACATTCGCAGGAATACTTTCAAAGAATAAAATTCCAAACGATCTACTACTACCCATGGCGTGGTTACTGGTTAACCCTATTTGGTATGGGCTATTTTTTGCCTCTTTAAGTATGGGGGGGGGGGCGTTTTTCGCCCCCCCTAGTTATCTCAGCTGCCATTTGTCTGATTGAGATGAAACTTAGTAGACATGTGCAAGTACCCAGTTGCAACTAATTAACACTATTGTTTGCAAATTAGTCACGTGACACGTTGCCTAGTGACCGTTTACAGTGTGAAATTATGACTATTTCATCTACGTTGCCAAAAATCAAGCTAATTCGGACTAAAATAGGTAAAAGGCACTGTAAATGTCAAAATCTCTATAGAAAGTAAACTTTTCTATCATTTAAGCTAATTATCAGCTAATTGCTGTTTCTTGTCAACTTCTATAGGCGTTTATGATGAGGAAAATTTTTTTTGCTTACTCAGCATTTTGGAAAACGTATATAACAAGCTTTATTTTCAGTAAAAATCTTCAAAAGCATAGTTTACACTGCGTTATGCACGACTCAATCCAAAAATTTAAAAAAATTGCTAATTAGGCTAATTAATAACATTAATTAAATTGATCACGTGACAAGTGACAAAATTTGCCAAAAATATCAAAAACATTCAAATGATATATCAAATGATAGCTCTCGCCAAGATAGGTCCAACCATATATATTTCTTTTATATGTGATAATTATTGACAGAGATATAGCCGATTGAAGGGTAATTTGCATTACCTGCTTCCAAATATAGACATTTGCTCGTCACGTGACTAAGTCCGCAACACCATAACCCATACTACAAGGTTCCTTGATAAACTCTACGAAAAGTCAGACCCTTACCAAAGCTACTAAGGAGTTCTTGCAGATGATACACGAGCAAAAGTAGGAGGGGGGGCGAAAAACGCCCCCCCCATACTTAATAGGGTTAAGTCTAGAAGCAAGGAAACTATATATATCCACCAGGGAGAGTTTGTTTTAGTGGATAGTTCTGTTTTAGTAGATGCTTCGTAAAGGAGAAAATTGTTAACCAATGCAATGTTTTCCAATAGTCTGACGAGGGTTGTAGGTCATGCCGTGAAACATAAAAAAATATTACCCTGCTGCCTCACTGCAGAAACAGCACTAATGAGAAAAATAATTATCGCATTATTTGAAGTTTAAATGAGTTAAATGATAATAGAATATTTAACAATATGACTTTACAAGTTACCTTTGATATCCAGCAACAAGCTCAAGATAATTTGTAGGTGTTACATAGTAATGCCTCTTGACCTCAAAAAGCATACGCTGTGACATCTTGACAACTGACTCATGTATTGCTGCAAAGATTTGCGCTACATTTTCTTTTTCCTACAGAAAAATACCATAATACAGAAACGGCAGGATGAGTGAAAAAACCCGAATAACTTCCTCATTCTGTAATGATGCAGAGAAATAACAAATTTTGAAGACTGTAGTTTTTATTTTACCTCCGCGTCTCTTAGACTGACGTTTTCAAGAAATTTATCAGCAACTTCTAGCAAAGCATCTGAAGGCCATTCACTAAACCAATCGATCGTGGTACAGTTCACAAGAGCAGGATACTGTCGAAGACGGTTTCTGAAAAGAAAATTAGTAAAAAAAACTTTGAAAATAATGAAGCAAACGCCAATTTGCTACCAAAATTTGAGCAGATATACAAAAAGGCTTCTCACCTGAATGGTTCTCCAACTGGACTCAAACACAGAACAACATGCAGATTGTTCCTTACTCGATCGATAAAAAATTTATGCATCGCCTCAGTTGTATCTAGAACATGCTCCATTTTTGCAACAGCGGAGAGGGCAGATCGAACCTGGAAAAGAGAGAGTTTAGATATCATGCAGAGCGAAAAAGAGGACAAAAAATATTCATGCCGTTGCACAAAAATATGATATCTGCGTTCTCACTGGTGAAGACAATCCCCTTGGTCTACTTTTCCACTTTTCTAAACAGAGCTCATCTACGCAACAAAAATAGAGTAACTAACGTTAACGTTATATCGAGACTTGACTATTTTCACAGATTGTATTGCTTTTCAGCATTGCTTTTTGCAACAGCGGAGAGGGCAGATCGAACATGGAAAAGAGACAGTTTAGATATCATGCAGAGCGAAAAAGAGGACAAAAAATATTCATGCCGTTGCACAAAAATATGATATCTGCATTCTCACTGGTGAAGACAATCCCCTTGGTCTACTTTTCCACTTTTCTAAACAGAGCTCATCTCCGCAACAAAAATAGAGTAACTAACGTTAATGTTATATCGAGACTTGACTTTTTTCACAGATTGTATTGCTTTTCAGCATGAACAAAGTAATTCTTAGTGCACAATGTTTTTACAAAATATCTCAATATTTTTATACTTTATTTATGTATGCAAAAATTATGGTATTTGTATGAAAAGTTTATTTCAAATATCCTGTTTTCTTTGAGTTGGATTTTTGGAGAAATTGTACGAAAATACAGTCAGCATCATCATCATAGCAGACTTGACAGACTGCGCGTTGGCAAAAGAAACAATGTGTCCACATGTTGGCGAAACACCAAAGGAAGTCAGTCAAAATTAAAAAAAAAAAAATAACAGAAAATAAAGGAGGAAAAGACATGCTGGTAATTTTACTTGCCTCTTCAAACTCATCAGGCTTGTATAGGTTGGGAACCTCTCCACTGCTTAGAACATTATTGATATCTTCAAGAAAAGACTCATCCAAAATTTGAGTGTCATTAAATAGGAAAACGGTTGGGTTATTATCAACGCCAGTTTGAAAGTACAGCTTTCTTAAATCTAAAAAAGACAGGTGGCAAAATCTCATTCAGCTCCGCTGCAAATGAATACGAAATTTTACTTAGTGTATCGATGTAACTTTACCTTCATGGAATTCATTCTTTCTGTAGTTTCTGGAAATCTCAATTTGGAAAACCTTGTACTCCAAAATGTAAGAGGCCAATCTTGAAAGGCTCTGTCTTCCACTTCCACCAACACCAATCAACAACATATTTCCACGGGGCTGGCTGACGACTCGAACGATTCTTGTCACTGGTTACAAAAAATATCTCACGCTTATATCTTCTAAAGTAATCATATCGATTAATATAAAACATAGATCTAACAGCGTAATATAGATTCATTTTAGAGCTATAGAGTTGAATGAAGAGAATAAAGCGAAACATTGCATAAACGAATAATCAAGGGCTAGATGGTAGTCTTTCGAGGATTTTTATTTGATATTTGTTGAACGACTGTGACATGAGATTTAGTTAGTTCGCGACGCCACATTGTTTGCTTGTAAAGTGTATTTTACACTAAAATCTGATAAATTAAAGGCAAGTTCAGAGCTTTTTTTCTCAGGATACCAATTATAAAACTTTTCTTACATAGGCGATTTAGAGCGGTTTCACCCCACTTGGCATATGGCGTTAGGAACCACAGAATGGTGTAGGAAGTTGCCCAAACATTGCAACCAACCAATCAGCCCAAGTATTATTGCGTCACGTGCGCAGCAGACGTCAAAATTTGTATTTTTCGGTGTGTAGTATGCAAAACAAGTTGGCAGCACAAAGGAAAACGCTTGTTCTAACTTTTCCTTAGTCAAAAGACATCCAAGTTTATTAATTCCTCTTCGCCAAAGAGAAAGCCATGGCATCTGAGCGGCCAAAAATTTATTTTGACTCCCGACTCTAAAACCCCTCTAAATTCTTACTGTTTCTTCTCGAACATGAAAAACCAAGTTACTAGTACCAGAAAGGATGGTTTTAACAACTATAAATATGGGGTTTGGGTTTATGTATAAAAAGTGTCAGGTTGTCTTATCTGACCCGAAAAAGGTGTTGCGAAGCCACTACAAGCTTGACGGCCATTGGCGAAACTCAAGAAAAAAGGTGGGAGCAATATATCAGCCAATAACAGCTGTGGAATTGGGCCGTTCTGCATTCTGATTGGATATGCCAAAGTTGGTATATCTGTTGGTATGTCCAAAGTTGGTATTACTTTTTGACTAAAAGATTGAGTCCCACTCTGAGGAAACAGCATTATATTGTTGTAGATGTTAGAAGCTGATCCCGAAAGAATGCGGGGAAATGTAACAAGTTTACGAACGCAGTGTAAATTGCTTAAAATATCAAACAGTAAAAGATACGAAGAAAATAATTGCAGATTCGGAAACGGGAAATTGAAATGCATTTTTTCCAAGAATAAAAAGTTTCACTGGAGGGGTCCTTTAACATACCATGCTCAATCGCATCTTTAAATAGAACTAGATCCATTGGAATGATTCCAGGCTCCATATTATGATCTTCAAGCTGGTTTTCCATATACACTTTTAATGTTTTAAAGTCACTAATGTCTTCATAGACTCCAGATTCTTTCATAAAGTCCCCTACACAAAGAAGTTACAAAAGCAAATTTTATAATGAAAAATATGAAAATAAAAGTAGGAAGAGTCTCATATTTCTAAATTCACAGCTTAATCAAACTGATAACTTAAATATACAAGGTAAATAAATCTCGTTCGCACACCGTTTGAGAAAAACGAGAACAGAAAATATGGACATAAAAAGAAAGTACCATCCTTGTTAATGTCTTTCACGTAAGAATATCTTATATATGTAGTAAACTTCTTTAACTACTTGGCCGATGAAGGGTGCAACAGGAAAGTTGCTTTTGGGATATATCGATGCACTGTTTTACGGACTGTGTTTTTGCTGATAAAAATAATTTAGGCCCAAGCCAGAGAGGAAACGGGGGGTGAATTTTCTGATAACAAATTTCTGCTTGAAACAGGGATTTCCTCAACATATTGCTTTAGTAAATTTACTTACATACTGGTAAAGCAACCATACAGGTCAATCCTACAGATCATATGACCCGGACAGGTATATGTTCCCTAAATGTTCAAGCTGTCTGTGATTTCAGGACCTGTTTTAGGTACGGTGTAATAACGTGGCCTGGCTTTGTTCGTGATTCAAGGATTTTCTTGAATTAAACAATAGCACAGTCAACATTTACATAATACTGACACAAGGAAATTGTTGGTGGCTATTTTCTAGTACATATCTGCTTAATTTGGGATACAGCATACCCACTCCTTCCACAATAAGGTGGAAGTGAAGTCAAAGAACAGCGCTTTAGCTGCAAGCTGTAATATCAGCTGGGATGACTTTGATGACTATTGGCACAGAACAGAAAGGCAAAAGACCAACTACTGCTGGCATGATTTAAATTTCAATGTCACGGTTTTTGACCAAGATAACAATAGAAATCAATAGCCAGCGCCATAAACTCGTTTTCATCCCATGGAGAACCTTTGACAGCGACTCAACCTTGTTGTATGCGTGAGAAAGGAAATCGCTCAAGTTAGCCTTCTGGTTGACTACCCGGATCTATCATTTAAGAATTTGTGGTCAAGCATATTTTTATCTCATAATTTACCACATGTTGGTAAAATTAATTTGAAAATTTCAATGACAAAAGGTTAACATTTGAAATTTAGATACTTTAACTTGTTTCTAATGAAGTTCACCTTCTCTTGTTTTACTAGGCCTATATATTGACAGAAAAAGTTTTGCACTACATGAACCCTTGCCACATGGTTTTGTTGATACCTTCAGTAAAATATACCTTGACCCTGCAGCTTCTGCTCAGAGTTGTGAAGATGTTTTAAAAGCTACTGGTCAAATTTACATTTCCCTTTAAGCATTTAACATTTTTCAAATATGTGTAACAACTGTTCTTAGAAGCCAATTTGCTTTATTGATCTCTCATTCCTCTGATCTTTCCATCTATTCATAAATTTGTTGTTGCATTCCTCCAGTGTTTTCTCATTTTGCCCTTTCGAACCCGACGAAGACAGGGAATACATCAGATCTTCATTTGAGCCATCTTCACACGCATTTGTGGTTTCATCCCTTTTCCCACACCAAGAATTAATTAAATTAGACAATGCATTGTAGAGCATAAACTGGAGAGTACGGAGTAATCTGGAGAGCATGCCAATAACTAACAACAATTAGTATCTACGGTCTTTCAAAAATTCTGTGAAACTCTTCTTACTCTTCAGTTGGTTATAAATCATCATACTTCAATCTTACCATTCCCAGTCTTTTCCTTGTGCTAATTTTGCAGTCTTGTATACCAAAATAACTTTAAAAAACAGCACTGTTATATCAACAAACCAGCAAAACATCTTTCCTTTCTTTGCTTCTTGACATTTTGAAACATCCGTTTATCAAGTTTAACGATAATGGCGCGCTTTTTACATGGTTGACTTTCATGAAATAGATGTACGGCGCATATGCTGCTCAGCAAAAAGTTGGATGAATGGGGCAGTTCAAGATGGAACCAACTTGCTAATCCGGCTGCATCGCGATGCCTATCCATACCCATTTGGAGTGGTTTCATTGAGAAAGGTTCTCGCAGGTCCATTGATACACTGCCGCCTTGCCCTACCGGGATCCGGTTACGCCGAAATGTTAATTCTCACTCTACTGTGAGGAAAAACCATAAATCAAAGGAAAAACCATAATGCAAGTTCCAGTAGATTTTTCTTCCAACATTGATTTTTTTGCCTGTGTAGCTGGGGCGGGACGTTTATCTCGGCATACAGGAAAAGTGGGACCGAGGACCCTAAAGTGAGATCCGGAACCTGTGACCTTAAGTTGGGACCTTAAGGTGGGGCCCTAAGATGGGACCCCAAGGTGGGATCCTAAGATGGGACCATTAGGTGGGACCTTAAGGTTGGACCTTAAGATTGGACCTTAGGGTGAGACCTTAAGGTGGGAGACCAAGGTTCATGGTCCCGGGTCTCACCTTCGGGTCCCGGGTCCCACTTTTACGGTATGCCGATTTTCTCATACTATCCCAACCTGATTAACCACACCAGTAAGCTTTTCTCTACCATTAAACTGGGTCAGCCCCAACGGGGTTAAACAGTTGTACTCACTGATAATTATAATTAAAAAATTTCCTAGAAAAATATTTACAGAACATCAAAATATGTCCAACATATCTATCACTAGGAACATTGCAGGAACAATGTTTAAAATAGAAATTCGGAAATAAATATCGTACCAAATATTGGCGGCACCTTGTTTGGGCACAAGTTGTGGTAGGAGAAATCTAGCATCGTTCCAAGTTTTTCACTTAACAAATTGACAAAAATTTCTCTGTCGGGTTCATTGATTAGTCTATCTGCAAACACCCTATCAAAGATAAAGAATTGTGTCAGTATGAAAAATATTCATTTCAAAGAGCTTTGTACATAAGAAGAACGAAACGGATTATTAAATCTAAATATAAAGAAAAAAGTATCAACTAAGAAATATGTGTAGAAGTCTACCTGTCTAGAAACCCCTATGAATCTGGCGGATCTCCAGGAAATCCTGCATGTATTTCAGCAGTGTTCTCTCGAAGAGAGTTTCATTCGAATTCGACAACAGATAAGCAAACTTTTCTTGGTTCATGCGATTTCTCCCTCCCTCTCTATCCCTCTATTTATTGATTTTGAGTTGATGAATTGTTTATTATTTGATTTTGCATTCGACCATTCGGGTCGTCGTTGCAAGGTGTACTGTTCGAAATTTGCATTGCAAATCGGAATGAACGCCAGTAAATTGGTTCACAGCTTATGCAACAAAGGCTGGTATGCTGACCAACCAGTTTCTTGAGAATACATTCATACTGTATAAGCAAGAACCGACACGTATCACAGAATGGTTTCCTGCGATAATATATTCCCTTTATACCTTCTAAAATGAGCTGCACAGTTAGAATTTTATAAGATAACTGCAGTCGAGTTATTAGCTAGAGATTTTTTATACATTAAACAATATGAACAAACCTGAAGCACTCATGCACCCAGAGTCGAGTGATGCTACTTTTGGTATCGTGAAAATCTTTATTTGCTCTCAAAAGACCTTGAAACACCTAGTAACATGACGGTAATTTTTTTAGATTCAACTTTCAGTTCCAGTTTTGACCTTACTTAAGATTTTCTGTTTATATTAAAGTTTAAGTTATCTACTTTGGTCATGTTTATTTTAGCTCTTCTAATTATTGAATACGTTATAAAGATTCGTTTTATCTGTTCATTGTATTGGCAGCTATGATGGACATAAAAACTTAGGCAGTTTTATACAAATACTCGGAAATAATACTGAGAGATATATGAAATCGATAGGGGGGAGGCAATAGTAGTAATAAATTAAATAAAGAACTATAAATACTCACCCGTGATATATCACGCATATTAAACAAGTAGTGAATTTTTGTTGGTGTCGGAAGCATTCTTTGAACGATTGAATTATATATGTCAATGGTAGCCTTGAAAAATAGAACTTAATATCATAACCTTTATCCTAAGTAGTATCTAAGTAAAGTATATGAAAAAAATATAGCATTATAGTATCATATTTATTTATCATGAACAGCGAAAGCCAGGATAGATTTTCCACAAGAATCATACCAGAATGTCGTATACCAAAATACAAGAATAAGCATTAGTATCTATATTGCTAAATTTTTAATATTTCTAGACTACTAAGAGATGCGCTTTTTTTCTAATCAATCACGTTTTACTGTTGAAATGTTTCGCTAAGCGGTTTGAAATCTACAAGTTGGTCATAATTTCGATTTTTTCTTGGTTCGAAAAATTTGTTAACAACAATTGTACCTCTCCAATGTGAAAGAGTGGTTTACCTATTATTTTATTTGGTGGAATTCAGCATTTTCGAGCTATTTTGAGACCCCAATCGAGATTACTTTCACAAAACCATAAAACACGACCAGAAAATTATGAAATATAACAAAGGGAAAAAATGTGCAATGAGCACTTTTGGCCTAAATAAATTACTCATGGTCCTCAGCCCTATTCGTTGGTGCTGTTCATCAGTCTCGATATTTTCAGTCCTGTTCTTTGGTTCTATTCGTCAGTATTGTTATTGTTCATGTTCCTTAGTTCTGAAATTATTCATGGTTTTCAGTCCCGTTCCTTGTTCCTTTTGCTCAGTCTTGGTATTGTTTATGCTCCTTAGGCCTGGAATTATTCATGGCCTTAAGTCCCGTTCTATCGTCCTGTTCCTCAGTCTTGTTATTGCTCATTTTCTGAAGTTCTGTTCCTCGGTGTTCCTCGGAAAATCTTACCTTTCTGGCTACCCTTATTTCACAAGAAGCGACGGCATTTCGCAAAAAACGAATTGGTGGTGACAAGCCAACACCACTGTCGGCCCAGAGACGAAAAAAGTCGGAAAAGCGTATCACACACGACTTCGGAGAAGCAACTAACACAAAATGCGTTTCGATGGCAATTACCATTTTAGTACAAAAGAACATGAACAAGCCATTTAAGGGAATAAAGTTGACGGAAAGCCAACTATGTATGCTCATACCTGTGTGATTATATCTCCAGTTGCTTTTACATCTTCTTCAAAGTCTTGAAATTTCTGATTTATCATTGTTCCGAATATTCTTTTTATCTGGCTTTCCTGAAAGAAATTACAGATTATTGCCAAGAATTGCCAAGAAAGGTGAAAGCCAGAAAAACTATTTATCGTTTCTGAAGAAAATACACACCACAGGAAAGGTCATGTTCAAAAGATGAAATCTACTTTGGAATCGCCTTGAAATTGCAGATCTTCCTCCACCAGGTGGGCCCATTGCAGCCACAATATACATATCCTATTGACAGAGGAAGAATAAATAGAAACTAAACTCAATTAATCTCAGATAAATCTACCTTAAAAGGGTTTGTAAAATAAAAAGCAACGCTTTTGGACAAAAATTCTGCAAACCTTTATATAGGTTATTGTCTGCTTCTGTCGGTCGTACCAAAATCCATAATCAAGCCACTGTTTAATAAGCTCAAGAGGAGGCTGAGATCCAAACAAATCTTTGGACGGCATGTTCAAGTCATCCATGAATGTTATCATCTGTTTTCCACCAAGTGGCACATAAACCCCTTAAAAAGAACAATTCATTTATATGTTCCTTGTTTTAATTTTTAAGAAATAGTTACAACAGAAGTTATTTATTAAAAAGTCAAAATCATAAGTGTAATTTTTTATTTTTGTAAAACGATAGAAGTCTTTATAAGTGGCAAACTAGATCTGATAGAGTTCGAGCAATTAATAACCGGAAAGCCAGATCGAGAAGCTGTCCACAGTTCCATTTAGAGAAAGAACTCAATGGAATTTTCTCCAAGCTCTTCAAATGAACAGACTTGTGGATATCATAATGTTATAACTTTAATCTGTGAAATTAATCTTGAGACCAGTAAATGTTAAAAAATTCGATAAGAATTACTGAAGAAGGCTAATTGCAGGGACCAAAGTGAGATATTTGTGTTTTAGTCACAGCTCAAGATTCTTAATATTAAAAAATATTTGACATCTCTCAAGTTATAGTAGTCAAAAGTTTGGCTTTGGAAACACAAATTTTAATCGACACACAGTGTACAATAGATTCTGACGCAGTTTGTTTTGAAGATCAAATACAAATAACGCAACAAGGAGCTCCAAACAAGCAACCAAATTAGATAAATGAGAATATAGTAATGCAGAGTATAGAGAGAGTATAGGAAAATAGAGAAAGAATATTTAATAAGTGAGAATGTATAGTTTCGTTAATTCTACGTATCTTTTTTTTATTTGTTGAAACTGGGTGGGTGAAATAGGGCGAGTGACATCCCAATCGAAAAGCTGCGATTTCCACGATAAACCACGAAAAAACGTTTTCAAAGTTTCAAAAGTTTCCACCCTGAACGGTTTCTTCGAAGAGTTCCGTTTTCCACCACTGAAAACGTCAATTAGGTGTGGACGGAACGCAGAAACGAAAAAACATATTTGTGTTTTCAAAAATATCCGTATACGTGTGGACGGGGCCTCAGAAATTTTATTTACATTTTAACGAAGAAGTAATCTTTTCTTACCTTTGGTTCTCTTTTCAACTCTACTTTCAATGATTTCTTGCACGTTATTAGAAGAAGTCTAAATTTTAAATTAAATTTCTCAGAAAAGCCAAAAATTGCGTGTTACCATAAAAGAGGCAAACAGTAAAAGAAATGACAAAACGAACTAAAACAACAATTTCATTTCATCTGTCTATATATTTTGTTCCTGACTGTTCAATTTTTTTCGCGTCATACAGTACCCTTCTTCTTCACGCGATCCCAAAGGGCATTCCCTCCAGGCACCAAAGGCTATTTTTAAAAAGATCAGTTCATCATTCCTATCATTGGGTATTAGGTAACACCATGGCCATATTCAAAGTTAATGTAGTCAACAGCAAGCACACCCGTTATTTCTATTGTTTATATTTATTGTTTTTGGTCTTTTATTTTTTACTTTCACACCATCCCCATCTAACCAACTTTGCTTTATCCTAAAATATTTACTGCCCTATTCCGTTGGCAGCTAGACTCATTACTTATCACCCAAGTGCCGATACCAGTCCTATATTACTTCTAGAACCCAAACTTGTTTTCTCTAATGTTATCTATCTCACTTCGCAGGGAAACTGAATTTGGTTCAAAGATTGAATAAATAAAGATTAAAAAAAAATTTTTAACGGTTAAAGGCATGATGATAGCTTTTTTCATCTAACTCTCCTCAGAGTATGGACGTCAGAAACAGACCGAAACAAAGGACGGAACTTCTACCCAGATGCGGCTCGAAATGCACCAATCAGAAAGAGAAGCCGAATTGGAATAGTGTTTTCAACACCAATCAGCTAGCCGGATAAAGCGGGAACATCAGTAGAATTAATCAAAGAGTCCAAGTGAGAAAACGAACTCATTCTCTTTGCACAGAAAAGGCATTTTGGTTTTCCTTTGAACAGATTGTGGGCCTGTCTATATCTCTCGAGATATCATATCGTGGAGAAACCGAGTTTGTAAAGGTGCGCTACAAGTACGAATTCCCTACGGCATTTTCAAAGCCTATTAGCAAGCTTGATTGTTGTGAGTTGAGAAACGCTGGTTTCGGCTTGTTTCCCTCCTGGTTTCAGCTGGTTTCTGGTGGTTTCAGGTTGTTTAAATTTCATAAATTACGCAGTTCTACGTAGAAAGCTGCCCAACCAGTCACTTCTTGCAATATCGAATTTTAAAACCTGCATTGAGTTTGCGTAAAATAAATCGTGAATGCGCATGGTAATGGTGTATGTGTAGACTTCTTGATCATAAAATTGATGATAAATGCCTAATGCAAAGCTCGTGGTAAGTTAGAGAGAATTATAAAATCAAAATTGAGATAGTTGTAAACGCATAAAATATTCAATGCTCAGAATATAATATACAAAGGTTCAACAGGTTACCTGAGCTGACATATTGATTGTTAGCACACTGTAAATTTTATTGTCAAGTTGTTGAAGTGCACTCTCAGCGACTGATGTCTTCCCCGTACCAACTGGTCCAGTTAATAAAACTGGTCTGCTTCCTTTAATCAACGTAGAAACCAAGAAATTATACCGGATTGTATCAACTGTTGGGACCATTAATCTGTAGAATGGTGTGCTACAAGTAAAGAAGGAATATGATAACTTTTTGGGTAGCGGAGCTTCAAGATAAATTGTAAGACCAATACAGCAACAAAAAACATTGTGTTTGAAGAAGGACATAGTTGTTTAATTAGCGACAGAACAGCTTTATCATTTTTCTTCTATACGTTGAATTCATATTGACGTCAAGTAGCGAAAAACCCGTTAAAAAAATCCAAAATAAAGTAACAGGAACGCAATCACAACACAAATGTATCGCATCTTCTCAGTAAGGTTAACGCTGTCCGTGAGAGCAATATCAAAAGGCATTTGGAAGCAGAAAGAGCCCTTCTTCCAGATTTATTCGCAGTTGGGCATCAAAATTATGCCAGGTATCTAGCGTTTCAATACGTGATGCTTCAACAACATCGCAAAGAAAACAGCAAGGTATGGCAAGAGCTAAAAAAGAATGGATTCGGAGCCAGTCTGAGTGGCGAAACGTTTTCAGCAAAGCATTGTGACATGATAATAGAAATTTATGAGTGCTTCTTGCAATACCTTCTTCCGATTTCAGTTGGTTTAAATAGCGTGTTATACATTGATAGAAATATGACGTCGTCATTGAAACTTTAACAGTCCGAGTATTTAGATGAGCTTACTATTTTATATTTGGTAATGAACCAAGTAAATGGGTAACCGCTGTGTATTGTCACCATTGAACAACTTACACAAAGGACTTGAAGCTAAAAATGTACCGTACCAACAAATTTTCAAAGATATCTCAATGTACAAAGCTGAAATATGTTTCGCTGATGACGTCATCAGTAGAACTTTGATAGTCCGTATCTCGAAGACAAAAAGCGTTAGAGCATTGATGTGTTAGAACATTTTTCATCTCTTTTGGATATCTTGCTTTAAAATGAGAAATTCTTCAAATAAAACTAGGTGCAGGAACTAATATTTTCGACAGTGAAAGGTGTAGGCCAAGCAAGAAGAGAAACAAAAACCTTGGCAAATTTAAGTACACACGAATAGCTATTTCAAAAGCAAAAGAAAAATATAAATATCAAGGGCTTTTGGCTGAATGGAGCATTTTTTAATCAGTTTAAGAGCTCTTATACACATCATCATCCATCAGGAATGTCTTTATCACACACAATACAGCAAAAGCTCAATCGGGGCATTTTTGAAATGTCACTGATTTTGGGAAATGCTCGCAGGTATTCCCGCGAAAAACCAAGATGCTGAATGTTAAAAATATCTAGTATAAGTGATATTAACACTGCATGGGAGCATAAAAACCTTGGCAAATATCTCCATGAACCTCTTAACTTGTCTTCCCACAAAACCCAATTCTTTTGTTTTACATCAACGTAGTATTCATACACAGTATCCTGAAAAATAAATATATGAATACGAATTATGAAGATATCTCCAAAAATATATTAAAATCTATATTAAAAATCTATATATTGAAAAAGATATCTCCGAGGCTAAGGTGAGACAGAACGATAGGTGAGACATTTTATCAGAACACAACGTTAAGATTTGCAGAAATTTCATGTCATTCTAACGTGAGACATTTTCATTATAATCTATGGCTACTAGACGTTCCCGAATGCCCAATGGGTGCTCAAAAAAGCGGCAAGCAGTGGTGTCAGGCCTAAAGCATCATAATTTCATATCGAAAACAACGGGACTTTGCATGGCTTAAACTTTTGCCGAGAAAAAATTAACCATTCAATTTGAATTCTCCAACATTATAAACGTTTTGACAGAGAAATTGATATACACAGCTTGATATATATTTATGCTCTTAAAACATTGCACAACATTGAGGTTTAGTGTGATGATGCCGCAGTGTGATGAAAGGTATTGCTTTGAAAAATCAAAAAATTCTAGTAAATACCTTGGCAGGGAACTGTCCTTCAAGCTCTCTCAAATAGTTATCGATCTTCTTCCTACTTTCCTCATCAGAAGAAGCACAAACAGACCAAATAATGGAAAACAAAAACCACAGTTCAGTCATACGAGCATAGTTATCAGGATCTTGCCTCGAAACCTAGGAAATCAAATCAACATTATGTTTAAATGATATGCACTGATAAATTGATACATGTAGTTCATTTCGTATTATTTGTTTCGAACACTTCCTTACAACAAAAACGCTATAAACAGGTCGATAAGAGTCATTAAGAAAGCCTTCTCCTTTGAAAACAACAGTGCCTCCCTGAAAGCCACTCCAGGCTGTCGTTTATACGCATAGTACATTTTAGTTATTATAGATTTTAGCTAATCAAACAGCATTATTCTGGAGGGGAAGTGGAGATTTCTCATTTTTAACAGGAAGAAAAGAAAAATGTGCAAAAATTGATTAAAGCACAGGGCGTTCCATGAGATTTTGGCAGGCATTGAGGCATTGTACGCAAATTTAAAAATATATTCAAGAAGCATGCAATGACTGCACAGTTTCTAGGATTTTAGATATCATGGATAATTAAATGTAATTGAATACTATTTCCATTTTACCTTAAATTTTATGCTGTTATTTTTTCTAAGCAAAAACGTTTGGGTTACGATTCGAGTCTTTAAGTTGTAGAAAAATTATTGGAAAAGAAGGAAAATAAAAAATTTGAAGAAATAGAAACCAAGATATGGATTAACATGAAAATAAAAAATGTGAATGACAATATTGGTTTTGTTGCTGTATCCTGTGAGGAAATACTAAACGATTTCTAATTGGCGAAGCACTGCATAGCTATCTGCAGGGAATTATATTATGGGCACTAACATATTTCAATTGACGAGTAATTTGTAGAGCTTAATAGGCTTACCCCGTTTTGAATTGTAGCTAAGCTATCAAACAGCGAACACAGGGAAGATATCGAATTTAACTCGGAAACTGCAATAAGTTCTGTGCAGTACTGCTTTTAAAATTCAGAATTTTCTCCACATATTTCACAAATAACCGCTGTAAAATCTCAGCAGACTCCTGAAATACAAAATATAATATTCTAGTATGATCGGGGAAATAAGGAGAATCTCGAAATCTAATTACGAATGTAACCTCTAGTTAAATATAGTAAGATTGCATACAAAGTTAATGCAGATTTACCTGCAAAGCCATTAAATTTAGTTAAATGCTTCACAAAAAAGCATCCAAATCTCCAACCCACAAACATATTTGTATTCCTATTTTTTTATTATTACCAAAGACGTCAAAGAGAGCGAGTAAGCACAGAAATATATCTTTTTCTGCGTCAAACTGAGAATAAAAGAAAGTCTGCCATGTTCAAACGACCTCACATAAACACCTTTGTCAGCCTCGATTCCTATCAGTACCCGTTTTGATCTAATCCAAACAGTTTATACGAGACCTTTTTGAGATCGGATCCGTGCGACGTCACTTTGGAAAGTCATAAGGGTTCGGATCAACCAGGTCCCGTGTAAACGCAATGCCTATCCGAACAAGTTTGGCATGGGATCTGCACGGATCCGATCCCGTGAAAAGGGGTCAGAATTGACAGAGCCTTTACAACCCTGGGAAAAGAAGAGTTTATCGATACAAGCTGAGAATCAAGATATTTGCTTGACAAAGCATAAAATACTATCGCCCTGGGTAAGAAAGACTTTTACTTGTCCATTTGAAGTTTTTCTCACTTTCCCGTGACAATAACAATAAATATAACAATAGTAACTATATCTCAGACGTACGTCGTCATTTCTTTTTGCCAGCCAGGATTTGACAAAAGGCAACCAGCCGATATCTGAATAATCTATGTAAACCATACCACAACGGCTGACTGTAGCTGGAGATGCAACTGCTAAATCTTCCACCTCAAACAGCAGCGATACCTTTGAGAAATTATGAAAGCAATATCAACTATATTAAAAAATACCTAAGTTGATCACCTTAAACATGTATTTGAACAAGCAAAACCGAATTTGGCAGGAAAATTCAATACCTATGGAAACTACTTGTGACGTGCAACTATTCCTTTTAGAACCATTTTTGACTGTAGATTTTCTTTTTTTTTTTGTTTAAGTTGTGTGTGTGTTTTGTTTTGTAACCTGCGACCTGTAGTGCGTGAGAATCTGTTTATTTACTTCAGATTTGTATTTCCGTTTTTGTTTACACCATATTCGGTAAATTTATTTCTAAATACGGTATTCGCTAGTGCCCAGCCACCGTAACTATAAGTGCCTTTCCGCAGGTTCCTGGGCGTAGTCTATCAAGCAAGTCGTCCAAGTAGGAAAGAATAGAGAGGATATTGCAAGTTGTGCGTTAGGCCAACAATTTTTATGGCTACGAAGGCAAACAGATTGTTACCACACTGCTGGTCTTTATAAATCAGTAATTCTATTGTTGACCTTAGTTACCCCTCATGGAGTCGAAATAAACGGCATAACCGAATTAAATGATTCAGGACCCATGGAAGGACCCATGAACAGACCCATTAGGGCCTATTAGGAGAACACAGGACCAGGACTCGTGAGGAAGAGTCAAGACCAAGACCCATTAGATTACCCACTTTGTGTTTGTGTGCAAAAATTTCTTCTTCTTTTTGCTGTAGCCAATTATCATATAGCTGCGCTCAATGCACACAGGCTCGGCACATTTCCTAGAAGGTTGTACTAAATAATGGCAAAGTAGCATAGGACAGGCTTCCATATGTTTAATATCTATATATATAAAACAGGACTGTTTTTATGTATGTATGTATATATGTTCGCTTATAACTGAAGAGCCACTCCACGGACTGAAAACAAAAGGTATCTTTGTAATCGGCATTTTCCGGAGAGTGTCCTCGGGGAAAAAATTTTCAAATGCGTTATCAAATGTAGAATGGAAATAAAAGCGACGGGATTTCGATTTCTTGAAGCCAAGTTGACGTCAAATTAATCAACACGATGCTTATTAGTTGTACGATTCGGCTAAACAAAAGTCGATTGATACGAGAAACGAGTCAAATGAAACATGTGAATGAATTGTATCTCAGAAAAGTCTCCACTTCATTAAAGAAAAGTTGAAACAATTCTACCCGGCATCGACGGGTACCAGGGCTTACTCCATAATATAACTTCAAAATTACAGTCAGCTATCTTTGAACTGTGTTATCAATGCAATCAAGTTACCTGATCAGGAAGTGAAATTCGTTCTCCATTAATGAGCGTGAGTATTTTGTTATCATCCATAACTGAGTTCATTGATTCGATCCATAATGTATCGACAGGGCCATCAAAAACCATCCATTTTTCATCAGGCTTCTCATCTGTAGGCAAATTATGCGAATTCATGGTTTTCAACTGAACAAATAACATTTTATATAAAACTTCTTTCAACTTATGAATTAATATAAGCTTCACACTTTAATTTACCAGAACAAATTTGCCTCATGACGCTTGATAATACACCATCTGTCCACTCGTTGGTGTTTAGATCGAATTCGCCATAAAGTTCCCCCAAAGACAAGGCCTTTGGATTGATTGGATATTCCTGTTCGAAGAGCAGAGTACAACTATTACACATTTTCCGAAGTCAATATTACAACAGCGGCAAATTGGAGGCTAGTCTCGAAAAATAAAATAGATGCGAAATGCGTGCCTTAACATTTGAAAAACCAGGTACACCATCTTTTTTCATTTTTGACAATGCTGCTTGCAGGGTCTTCCAAACAGCTGTTTTTCCTGATCCCGTTTGGCCAACAATCATCGTAGAATGCCTGCGAATTATACAACATAAAAAAGCTTCGCAACTAAGCACTCCATAAAACAGTAGCCAGGGCATAATACTAAGACCAAGGACCAGCATTCAGGACCGAGGAAAAGTCACTGAACTAAAAATAAATAGAATTGACAACGTTATACTTACCTAGAATTCTTTGTCTCGTACGTTTGAATAACTTTCAGAATCGTATTAGAATGGCATTGCAGATTTGCTTCTATTAACTCTTGCTCAACGCATGTTTTAAGCTAGGTACGAGAACATACGTCAGTTACGATGATTTCAAAAATATCAAATGTGAAATAAGCAATAATAACAATAATATAATATCAATTGATAGTAATAATATTAATACTAATATTAATATCAATTATTTATTTATTATTATTTATAACATTAATTTCATTAATTACTAGGTCCACTTAAAGACTAACTTCTTCTGTTCACGCAGACTTATAAGCGTGTAAATGAGTAAGAACAGTCGCAAAATTAATCGCGAAATCAAACACTTATTTGCCTAGGCTTGTCTGCTGATATACATTAAGAACAGTTAGTTTATCGAAGAGAAAGCTTACCTAAGGATGGGCTAATCAAAGTGTAACAAAAAATTTAAGAAGAACAACAAGGAGAAAGTTATTGAATCAAGGAAAAAATGACTTTTAGAAATAGAAGTAAACATAAACATAAGTCTAAGCCAGCTGGGAGTAAATACTTGGGCTATATCGATTTAGCTCGAACATTTCATTCAGCCCACTTGCTTAGCAGAAACGCCGTAAGCCTTCAAATTCTACATCATAAAATGATAGGGCAAATAAGTTGGTTTCTTACAAGCGCGTTTTCCGTTATTCTTCAACTAGCGACCAACCTAACGGACATTAGAAGGACCAAAGGGTTAAATAAAGCCTCTTAAGCAAGCCTAAAATATCTGACCAACAATTTTGAATCGTTTGGCCAAGGTAAAGACCCGGTTTCCAATTTCGCATGACTAGGGAAATGATGAACAGTCTGCTGAGCGAAAGTGCATCATGAAAAAACAACAAGGTTCTTTTCCTAGATGCTGTAAATTTCTTGGCTATAGAGAATAACAATAAACTGCTGACCTTTCCATAGTTTATGACTGGTGCATCAGTTCCAGGAAATAAATCCATAATTATTCCCATGAAAAGTGGTGTATCTTGAGATGTTAGTTTTGCAACATTCATATCTTTCATAGAAAGAAGAAGCACCTACAACAAATGTTTTCCATTCGGTTAAAATTATATTTTAGGCTTTGAATAGAAGAAACAGTACGATAAACTGCTGTCTTAACAAAGATTAAATGAGCAAACAATGAAACGGCTCAAAACGAAGTGTAAGATTTTTTTTAAATCAATTGCTTTACTTCTTCATCAGTCATGTCAGGATTAGCTCGTTTCTTTCTGCCAGCGTAGCGTAAGACAGACGTGAGAGCTCGCAGCCCGAAATCGTAATGATCCTGCTTGGACAGTTGTTGAATTGCCAACGAATACAGCGTGTGTACTTTTTTGGAAAGAACCTTTAACAAAAGAAATTTGATTGGATGTTGGATGGTAATATTATTAATATATTTATATTTCAAAAAAATATAACTTATGTTAGAGTTATACTGTAAATTTGCAATAAAAAGAAAAATCTCGCACCAACTTGGGGGGACAATGTGCGCCCTACTAAACTTTAGGTTCCAGTACCAAAGATACGATAGAAGCACGGAAATGGATAAGTAAAGTTGCAGTTTGTACAAAATACCAAATTATCAACAATCAAAATCCGGCGGCTTTTATTACCAAAAAGTTTAAATATAGTTTATACACTTTAGAGTAACAATATTATGAAATAAGCAATAGCAAGATGTTTCCTAACATTTTGTCCATTAAATCGCCTTAACCAAAAGACGTCATTACCACCCTAGGTAATGTCTGCGCATCATTGTGGAGGATATGCAGTAATGTGGAGGGATGTTCGCAGTAGTAATGTGAAAGGTGTTCAGTAATGTGGGGGAATAGCATCAGTATTGTGGAGAGATTTTTGCAGTAATGTGGCGGATGTTCAGTAATGTGGAGGGCTATCTTTCAGCGTGGAGGGTGCGCAGTAATGTGAAGGGCTATTTTTCAGTAATCAGGAGGGATATTATCAGTAATGTGGAGGTTGCGGAGTAATGTGGAGAGCTATCTTGAAGAAATGTGGAGGGCTATCATCAGTAACGTTGAGGGCTATCTTGCAGTAATGTGGAGGATGTTCAGTATTGTGGAGGGCTATCTTGCAGTAATATGGTAGCTGCGGAGTAATGTGGAGGGCTATCTTAAAGTAAGGGTCTATAGCCGTCGAGTAGTGTCAGTGATGGCGGTTGCATCTAACATGGATGAAAATCAAAACGAAATTGACCATGAAACAGGCAGCAAGGATAGCAATAATATCACAGACAACAACAATGAAATCCAAGATATAATTATACCGGAAATTGTAAGAATACAAGCAAAGAAAAAGCGCACAGATCTACAATCACTGCCTCAAGCTATGGAAAGCCGACATGACCTGAACAAAGGCGTGTGTGAAGCTGAAATACAGCATATGATAAACAGTGGGAGACTAAAGTATGTTATGAGTCGTGGCGCAAAATCTTTCATAATTGCTAAAGATAAAGAATTAACAAACGTTGAAGGACAAATATCTATAGAAGCTAACCAAGAGGAAATGAGAGAATGGCCGGAAAAGAATACTCAAGATCCACGACTGAAGCAAGCTCAAGAAAAACAAAAGAAAGTGGAAACATCAAGCGATGAAATGAATCATATAAAGAAAAGAGTCAAATCAAGATTTGATGTGGAGCTCAATCAAAAGTCTTACAGACTCTTTAACAAGAGCGAACGAGCTGTTGCAAAAGGAAAGAGACTATTCCCGAAAATTGAAAAAGAGATATCGGATCTCAAAATTAGTTTACTTAGACAAGAAATAGTGAATGCAATATCCAGAAATAATGAGGATCCTCAATGGACCGAGAAGGACGCCGATTTCAGAGCACATGCAAATCATAGCCCATGTCGCCTGGCAACAAGTATCGAAATCATTGACAATTCGGACAACTCCAGCTCGAATTCTTCGTCTGAAGAAGACATGGATGATTGGACAAAACGAAGCTTCCAAGTGGAATTTTGAGAACAAGCAACCGAACAAAAACAAAAGAATGCGAAGCTCTAACAACAAATACAAGAACAGAGGCATTCATGCACAAGAATCAAGCAAAGAATTCAACAAGAAATTAAAGGTACCCATTAGCCATGTTTGAAGAATGAGATCATGCCTATATGATTATGAAATCGCCATGAACAGAATATAATCGCCACTAATTTCAACCCAGTTCCCGTTTGTTCACTCTGATTCCCACTGAATCCAGGATGAATACGGGACGGTGGAACAACGAGCAACTTATTGTTTTTACAATTGTTTTATTTCTTCACAGAGAATAGAAATGCCTATCTTTTGTTACAAGATCTTTTGTTACAACATTCCTGATTCCTAGGTATCTAGGTATCTATCTATCTATCTATCTATCTATCTATCTATCTATCTATCTAGGTCTATTTCTTCCGGTTTGCCGAAAACCCCTACATCATGATTTCATCCTTCAAACATAAAAAGGAAAAGCTCCATCAAATAAAGCGAATAAAAAAGGAGAAAAGCAACTTAAAGTAACCATTGTAGGAGATTCTCAAGTAAATCGACTTGATGAGACAAAACTATGCAATGAAAAGCGTATAGTCGAAAAGAAAGCTTGAGGTGGCACGAGAATAAAAGACGTCGTTAATTAAGTTGGAGTTTGTGAAAGTGATGTTATCATAGTACACGCGGGAACGTGTGATATAAAAACGAAAACACCCGAGGATCTACGGAATGAAATTATAACTGCGTTGGAAGCCATCAAAACAAAGAATCGATGCTCCCAGATTGCATTTTCAAACATACTAAGACGAAAGGACAGTGAACTATTGAATGAAAAGTAAGAAAGGTAAATGAGCTTTTCAAAGAAGATCTGGAATTACGTGGATTCGATGTTATCGACAATGACAATGTATTATTCAGTAACATTAGTACGGACGGTTTACACATTAATCCTGGAGGTACAAGGAAATTTGCAGGTAATCTTGCAAGTTATCTGCGTTATTGTTAGGGACTCAAAGGCCCAAGAGTAGAAAATTTAAAAACTAAAAATAAAAGAAAAAGTAAAGGCCTAAGAATTGCATCATATAATATAGTTTCCTTAAGAAAATAAACGCAGTTTTATAAGCAACTTCGCTCGGCCCTAGTTCCAAAAGTTGCTTATTTTTGGACCTTTTATGGGCACCTCTTAGTAGCAAAAGTTGCTTAATAGTTGCTTAATTTTAACTGCATCTTTTTTGCACTAAGCATAGTATAGAGGCTAGAAAAACAGCAGAATCTAATATTGCACATATAATGACTTGAAATATTTCTCCCTGCTGATATTGTTACCATTTGAGACTTGGTATTGAAAGTTCAACGGAAACACCTCAATGAAATGCCTCACTCAACGAGGAAAACTCCGTTTATACGCGAGTTTTGACGACAAATCAGTTGTCAATTTTTTGCTAAAAAATTTATCTTAATTAACGTGTTAATTGATACTGGCATAATTTTGTTCCCAAAATTTTTTGAAATGTTTGGCAAGAATAGTATAACATGAAAACCAAACACAAATATTCCCGACCTACTAAACTTGTGCAAAATGTTCCTTCTACATTGGACGTATAATAATCAATAACGAATCTTGACGTTGCGTTATCTAGTTCTGGAGAATTTTATTTCCTTCTTACCAAAACCAAAACATTCGTGCGAAAATTTGAATAAGCAGCTCGAAAAACAGTGCAACGATATGGAGCTCATTTCCAGTATAAACATTGTGCAAATCAAGATACAGATAAAACAAACACTCAAAGATAAAAAAAATTCCAACAGAAGCCACTGCCATCAGATTTTAGGACCGCAGCCGCAAGAAGTCTCAACTGGAAGTTTAGCTAGGCCAAAAGTGCCCTTTGCACAGCGGGAGAAACATTTCTTCCTTACGTTCAAATTTAGGCCAAGGAATCGAAACAAGATGTAGATCCCAAAAACAAATGTTGCAAGGGGGTTATAAGAGAGAAAATGCAAAATATTGCGTTGATAATTGTCAGGAATAACAAAGTTTAGTATTTAGTATCAAATAAACTTTTGTTCTTGCTTATAAAAAGAGAACAATGGATCTGTCTCCTGCTTATTTAAAAGGCAAAGACTCCTGAACGAGACAGACGAGGCATTCTTTGCACATTCATTTTTGAAAATTTCAGACGAAATAATTCCTGTCAAAACATAGAAATGGTTTCTCCTTTTTTGTGGGTGAACTTTCTTCGCTGCAAAATCAATCTTGTAAAATTGTGCTGCTCAGAATTATTTCGCGACGAATTCACCATAACTTCGCTTGCCTGTTGCGTGGAAATCCAGCTTAACATGTGAATAGCATGTACAAAAATGCCATTTAACCAAATCTCATATAACCTTACCGCTAACGTAAACTAACTGCTAGCTGGAATAAGATTGCTGAGTAAATTCAAAATAACTGAATATTATCACTACCTTCGTGTTCGAAAAACCTTCAGCGAATAGAATGATCTCAGCAATTAAGGCAGAATCTGGGACAACCATTGATATTGGCCGAAACATACTTTTTAGGTTATCTGGCAATTCTGTACGTCCTGCATACCCTGAAATCAGATTAAAATTAAACATTATTTAAGAACCTGATAATTACATACTAATTTACCTTTTTCAAATAGAGTGATTGAAGACATAGTTACCCGGATTCATTGTGATAAATATGCCGCAAGACCAAACCAAGTTGATCTCTCTACCTTCGAAGACAAATCTTGTCAAACCTACGCTGAGGGCCGTTAAGATTGAAAGAATTTGTTGTGCTACAACTGAAAGGACTTCTATATTTATGCGATTGAACTCATCAAAACAGCCCCAGGCACCTGTCTGAAGAACAGAAAAAAAATGAAAGCAAACGTAAATGTTCAGCCTGTTTCAATGAGGTAAAGCAACAAAAGTCTTTTAATGAAAGAAACACTGAATGAGAAAGTACCAAAGGAAGCGTAGTCAAAACAAATAGTTACCTGCGCCAAGCCACTATACATTCTTCCCATTGATTTGTAATCAAGTCCTTCAGAACAATTCACTACTATTACATAATTTCCAAGAGCTTTCCCAAGGTCTTTTGTTGTCTCGGTTTTACCAGTTCCCGCGGGCCCTTTTGGGCTACCTCCACGATGAAGATGTAGAGCGGTTGTTAATGTCATGTAGCATCTGTGGTATATAACAGGCAGTAATCACTTAAGCATAAGCCTTGACCATAATAAACCGTTTTTATAGGATTTAGAAACGAAATTCAAAATTATATTGTTAGGATACCTATCAGTGAGGGGTGTGATCACCAAACGGCCAGAATTTCCAAGATATTCATACCCATATTGAAACTGTGTGTTTGTTTGTCTTATAATACAGTCGTCAATATCCTGCAATTAAAATTTCTTTTTATACCTAGAGTCCTGGACGTAACATTAAAAAAATTCATTCTGCTACCCTTCAACCAACAATGCCTGCCAAATTGTTTGAACGCCGTCACACATAGTTTTCTCTCCCTTCGGTGGCTGTGTTGGTTTCGTGGATGAAAAGCACAACTCGATACAAAAACAAATTATTGACGAGAATTTATTATGCAACTTTCTTTAACAACATTATTCTAGGGTGAGAAAAGGGATATGGCGAGCTAGTATTGCCTAAATTTGCTAACACTCTGTTCTGTGAAAACAGCGACAATTCTTTTGGGCGTTTAACGAATATTCAGGCATTTTAGTCACCATTTATTAAATTATGTCCAAGTAAAGCAGCACACATTCGTGCGCAAGAGAGCACAATTTAAAATTAACCACCCAGTTAAATAAGAACATCAGCTTCGACGTCAAGCCGCGGCTACACGTGCGACTTTTTGCTTGAAATGGCGACAGAATATGTTCAAAAATTTTCACCGAGACCGGAAAAACTTAGAGTCGCACGTGTAGCCAGGGAACAATTTCGAACAAGTGTTCTGTGACCTTAGAAAATACGTTCGCAGAATATTGCTTTGGTTGAACTTTGGTTGATTGTCGCAGAACTTCTGTCGCAGCTTTTTGTCACAGCGTGTAGCCACCTAAGGATTTCTCGGAACAGAGCATTTTCAGGAGTGTCTGGTCGCTATTTCAAGCAAAAAGTCGCACGGCCTAAGGCTTGAAGGTAAATGTACTTCCAGCATGAAGGGAGGTGGTTCAACAGGTAATTGTCATTCTACGACAACTATACAACGTGATTACACAATCAAAACAACGTCTCTGATAAGAATAATAAATAACGAATTGGAAAATCTACAGCGTTATTTTCAATGATCTATTGACAGATACAGTAAGCACATTGACTCTTGATAGGAAGTTAACCGAAACCAACCTTATCCCAATACAGACGTAACTGACTCAGCCATTCGAAGGCGGTTATCTCAGTGCAGCCAGATTTGACCAACTTGTCAATTACATCTCTTTCATGAACTTGAATTGTCACAAGAGCAACAAGTTTTAACCTCTGCAGTTTTGTAAGATTTCCTCTGATGATTTCCGACATTTTTCCGAGCAAAGAGACCTAGAAAACGTGAAAAAGGGACCTTTCATCTCGACTCAATATAAGTTTATTTGAGGTTATCACCAGAAATGTGACATCAGAAATGGCCGGCTTCTTCTTAAAATAAAGAGCTCAAATAAATTACAAGTTTCTCTAAATTGTGGCTATTGCTAAATCATTTCAAGTTCAATCTACAACATCAGAATATTGAGTTTCCTCATAGTTAATAGTGTTGCTATCTATTAGCTATCGTTATATTTTTTTATAAAGTTTGAAAAGTTTGGACTGTAGAATTTAACACGCGCCTTGAACTCAAAATTTTCTGGCAAAAGTGCTGCTTAAATTCAAGATTATATACCTGTTTCTTGCGTAGAACTTTCAACGGTTTTTTATCTTGCTTATCTTTAGTCCCGGCCAATGCTTTAGTGCAGTCCGCAGTCCACTGAATCTGATCCGATGTAATCAGTAACTATATAAAATAATCAATTGGTCTCAAGAATAGCAGATTAGAAATGCATTGTAGAAAAACAACAATAATTTTTATTTTCGAAAACATATTTCGATGAAATCACAACCATCATTTGTTCGTTACAAACATTTAAAATAACGTTACTTACATACTAAAGGTGCGATAAGCTTGATAACAATAGGCTGATAAAATAAAAAAAGGTAGTGGCAAGACAGACAAAACTTGCTTATTGAGAGGTGGCTGCTCCCATTCGACAAATAAGGCTTCCTTGATCTTAAGCTGATAAGAGGAATGTTTCGTCCTATTGTTTCTTCAATAGGAACATACAATTATCATGTGGCTAAGTATCTTTGCATTTTATTACAACTTCCTCTACCGTTAGATTTACTGCCACAGATACTTTCTCTTTTGTTAACGAAATTAAGGATTTAGTCGTTAGTGATAAATATATGGCTTCATTTGATGTGGAAAGTTTGTTTACTACCATCCCCTCTCCGAATCTATAGACCTTGCGGTAGATTATATCTTAAATGGCCATCCCAATATCAAACTCACCAAGGATGAGCTCACTAAATTATTTAACTTCGTACTCGTCAAAAAAATTTCTTTTTAAGGGCAAATTTGATGACGAGGTCGACGGATTTGCCATGGGATGCCCGCTTGTCCCTGTTCTTGCAAATCTCTTAATTGGTCACCACGAAAAGATCTGGATTGAACAATATTCAGGACCCAATGCATTAATCTTTAGGAGATACGTCGACGACATTTTCGCGTTGTTCAACAATGAAAACGAGGACGTTTCTTTTATACTATCTTAACACCCGTCATAGTAACATCAAATTTACTTTAGAGAAGGAGGCTGATAGCAAATTGCCTTTTTTAGACGTTTTTATAGATAGCAGTAATCCTCAATCCCTCTGCACATCAGTTTATCGTAAAAGTACTTTCAGTACACCTGTCTTGTCACTCTTATTCCCAAATTATTATTTATAGATTTTACCCTTCGTTATTAGATGTTAACCTTTTTTCCATTTTATAAGCCTATTGTTATTAAGCTTATATCACCTTTAGTATATAAGTAGCGTTATTTCAAATATTTGCAACGAACTGATGATGATGGATGATTTCATCGAAACATGCTTTTTTCGAAAATAAAAAGTGTTGTTGTTTTTCTACAATAAAATAATCAGTAGGTATATAAAATATTAAAGTGTGTTAAAATTTGATTAAGTTTTGATGACATACGAACAAAAACGCAAACATATGCGACAAGCACATGGCACCGCGTTATTAGAGATTCAACGAAGGAAAATAATATAATTCTCCTCTTCGACTACCTGACCAGCCCATTCTCTTAGCCATTTTTCTCTTTTCATGCCTGCTTTCTTTAAAGCAGCTCTACAACTCCTTAGTAATTCTTTCAACGTCCAACGCATCCGCCTTTCTACATCACAAAGCCAAGCCTTGAAATACGATAAAGCACAAGTAATTAAGTAAGTTGAGGGAGGACAAGAGCTGTACGAAAATAATCAAAAATAAGGAGGCAACTAAATTTCATTAAAATATTTATCATAATTCCTAAATTATAAATGAAAGCAATCATAAATATTGTTCTAATGTACTTAGCCTCAGGTTACAGGGTTTCTCAGATTATCTAATCTGTTCTTAAGTCTTGCCTACATGAAGCAAACATTTCACTGAACATTGACCAACAATCATTCTGTGCTTAACTTTTGCAAACTAAGTTGAGCATAGAAGCGATAACTTGTGTTCCGACGGCAGGCATTGCAGCTATTCCAAGACTCGTTTAACACCACATTGATTCATAGGAAGGTAGGGTCCTAAGATCCCTGCAAAATTGTTGAGACAATACTGAAAATGTACCTCCACATACCGTATTGGCACGCCTTGCCCCCTTACCCAACTTGTTGGTAATGTTGACAATTTCGATCGACGAAAGACAGAACTTTCTTTCGCCAAACACATCTCAACAAACAGCAAATACATGCACTCGACTCATTGCAGTGCCTACATGCAATCATCACGTTATTAAAGAGAAGCGTTAATGGGTATAACAGTTCAGCAGATCAATTAAATAAAGGAAATTACCTCAACAGGTCCTTCAAGAGGTACAGAAAGCGCAAACTCAACAAATTCTCCATCAGAAGAATACATTCCAAGTGCTTCAATTTTCTGGCCAATGCCAATCTAAAAGTAAAGAAAGCTATTGCTACAAGATTTTTGCGCATGTATAGTCAAAAGCAGAAACTATTGTTACAAGCTAAGAAAGTGTCATTTGATGCTTTCCCAGGGGTCATGTTTTGTGTTGGCAGGGTACTGTTCAGGGTATTGTTCAGATACAGACTTTGTAGTGAAGTTGCAAATGTTTGCTGGTAGGTTTTCTCTGGTCAGTGTCCGAAACTTTTCGACAAACCAATTCACCTGAATTTCGCATTCATTGGAGTTTCATTATCTGCCCGGTAGTTCATCTTTTTTGGGGAGTATGAAATTGGACTTCACTTTAAGCTCACTTCACTTAAACTCACTTAAACTCACTTAAACCATTTCCGTGTTTGTGTCCCACTTCTTCTAACAAAAGTAAAAATTGGGTGAAAAATGAAAAGTTGGTCCATTTTAAGAGACCAACTTCGCTGAAAATTGGCATAAAGAGGGTAATCTGGGTTGCTGATGTCGAATCTGAAATTTTATTTTCAAAATTTTTAAATTTCGGGGTCAAATAAGGGCAAATCAGGTAAATGAGGGCAGTAAATGAAAGTTGTGCGATTTCATTGAAAATTTACAGAATTGGGGAATCTGGGGTTTTGATTTCGAATCTGAACTTTATTTTTCAAAATTTCTGGGTTTTGGGGGTCAAATGAGGGCGAATCAGCTAAATGGGGGGCAGAAAAATGAACGTTCTGCAATTTTGATGAAAATTGACAGAGAGGGTGACTTAGTGTGCTGATTTCGAATTTGAAAATTAAATTTCGAAGTGTTAACGCCTGGCGGTCACAAACATAGACACGACGCAGTGAAGGGTAGATAAACACGGATAAACACAACATAGTTGGCAGTATTTGGGATCGTATTTTTAACACATAAAGTCTAATTAACAATCGGATAATTTAAAGCCACCTCTCATATGGTGGCCTACCCGACAGCTATACGATCCAAATTTTTGTCTCCTGATTGCATAAGGATTTCGCTGGCCCTGTGCTCCGACTGGTTGTTTTCCACCTACATGAAAGCTTGACTGAAGGTTTGCGTCGATATTGTTCCATCAATGTTGCGTCTTGACAGGATCGTTCAATGAACTACTATTCTGTTTTTCGCTATCATTTACTCTGAGTGCTCAAGGCACTAACATTTTCTTAAGTGACCAATGAACTAGCATTTTCTTAAGTGACCAATGCAAAAACATTTTTCTCAAGTGACCAATGCACTAAAATTTTCGTAAGCGACCAATGCACTAACATTTTCGTAAGTGACAAATGCACTACCATTTTCTTAAGTGCCAAATGCACTAACACTTCTCTTAAGTGACCAATACACTAGCATTTTCTTAAGTTACAAATGCACTAACATTTTCGTAAGTGACTAATGCACTAGCATTTTCTTAAGTGACCAATGCACTAGCATTTTCTTAAGTGACCAATGCAAAAACATTTTTCTCAAGTGACCAATGCACTAAAATTTTCGTAAGCGACCAATGCACTAACATTTTCTTAAGTGCCAAATGCACTAACACTTCTCTTAAGTGACCAATGCAGTAACATTTTTCTTAAGTGACCAATGCACTAACATTTTCGTAAGTGACAAATGCACTACCATTTTCTTAAGTGCCAAATGCACTAACACTTCTCTTTAGTGACCAATGCACTAACATTTTTCTTAAGTGACCAATGCACTAACATTTTCGTAAGTGATCAATGCACTAGCATTTTCTTAAGTGACCAATGAACTAGCATTTTCTTCAGTGACCAATGCAAAAACATTTTTCTCAAGTGACCAATGCACTAAAATTTTCGTAAGCGACCAATGCACTAACATTTTCGTAAGTGACAAATGCACTACCATTTTCTTAAGTGCCAAATGCACTAACACTTCTCTTAAGTGACCAATACACTAGCATTTTCTTAAGTGACAAATGCACTAACATTTTCGTAAGTGACCAATGCACTAGCATTTTCTTAAGTGACCAATGCCCTAGCATTTTCTTAAGTGACCAATGCAAAAACATTTTTCTCAAGTGACCAATGCACTAAAATTTTCGTAAGCGACCAATGCACTAACACTTCTCTTTAGTGACCAATGCACTAACATTTTTCTTAAGTGACCAATGCACTAACATTTTCGTAAGTGATCAATGCACTAGCATTTTCTTAAGTGACCAATGCACTAACATTTTCGCAAGTGACCAATGCACTAGCATTTTCTTAAGTGACCAATGCACTAACATTTCTCTGAAGTGTCCAATGCACTAGCATTTTCTAAAGTGACCAACGCATTAACATTTTCGTAAGTGACAAATGCACTAGCATTTTCTTAAGTGCCAAATGCACTAACACTTTTCTTAAGTGCCCAATGCACTAACATTTTTCTTAAGTGCCTAATGCACTAACACTTTTCTTAAGTGCCCAATGCACTAAAATTTTTCTCAAGTGACCAATGCACTAAAATTTTCGTAAGTGACCAATGCACTAACATTTTCGTAGGTTACAAATGCACTACCATTTTCTTAAGTGCCAAATGCACTAACACTTCTCTTAAGTGACCAATGCAGTAACATTTTTCTTAAGTGACCAATGCACTAACATTTTCGTAAATGACAAATGCACTACCATTTTCTTAAGTGCCAAATGCACTAACACTTCTCTTAAGTGACCAATGCACTAACATTTTTCTTAAGTGACCCATGCACTAACATTTTCGTAAGTGATCAATGCACTAGCATTTTCTTAAGTGACCAATGCACTAACATTTCACTAACATTAGAGTTATTGCTAAATCCTTTTCGATAAAAATCTCTTAAAAATAGAATTACCTGTGCCATTTTAAGAGACTTTATGTTATCAAAACATTTCTTCAAATGCGGTTGTACCTACAAATGAAAGAGCAAGAGATTTTAACAAACGAACACGAGCAATTATAATATAGCTATAAAGCTACGGTTGAGCAATAAAGATTAACTTCGTCCTTTCGAAAAGCAAACAGCGAAAGTAAATCTACTGGTACTGGCCCACGGCAAGAGGTTTTACAGTCTGTAAATAAACTACGCTATATTGGTGATAAACAAAAAACAAATTCTATTGTTCAGGAAGAGAACCCACTGCAGTGACTTGCTGTCATTCACATTAGAAGCAATTGAATAGGCTTTTTTAAGTACATTGCTTTAGTTGGATTTGAGAAAAATTCCTTATCTAAGAATTCGTTTATGCAACAATCCCCTGACTTTAATAGGCCAGCGTCTAAGAATATTTTTCAAATAGGCCCTTGTTGGACAAGCCTCCATTTTGGAATTTAACATTGAAAGAAAGCCCGTATTAAATAATCTTATAATGCACCTTTATGAATGAATCCCCTTCGAATATGCCCCAACTTAGACTTCAGTTGACTTTACAAGCCGTTCTTGTAAAAGCACCAAATTAAAAATCATTTAGTTACCACTCTACAATAAGCCATCATCTCAGAGTTTAATTTTGTAAAAAAGTACATGTATGAATTCAAATTTGCAATAAAACGTCTCTAAACTTGTATTAATCCCGATGAAAAATTCTTTTAAATACGCCTCTAACTAAAAAACAACTTCAGGAAACAGGCCCCTCTAGAATAAGAGTTGTATACGTATATTCGCCCATCTCGAATAAAAATAGAGATTTGGTGCGTTATAAAGAAAAAGGAGAAAATAGAGATATTTATTTATTTGTTCAACTTAACGAACTCACTTCTTGAGGATTCTTTGATTGACCAAGTATGGCAAGAAGGTCATCATTGGAAAGGAAGTAGAATCGCGGAAATATCTGTCTTTTTGTTTCAAGGTACATATCGAGAGATTTTTGAATTTCCTCGAGTCGAATGTTCATGTCATTGAGGGTCTCTAGCAAGCCTTTTAAAGGAATAAAATAAATTATTAAGGCCAACAGTGTTGAACTCGGGTATCTTTAAAAACCAGGAATTGGCGAACAAATCAAGATCTAAGAATCAAAAATCCGGAATGGAATAGAAAATTTAAAACTGGAATTCTGGAACAGCTTAAAAAATTTTTGAGACCTCTGCAGAACGCCACATAAAATGAGGGGCTTAGTTAGCTCCATAGAGACTCATAATGGCGACTAATAAGAAACCCTAGTACTGAAAAATTAGCCTCAACTCTATTTCACATGGGGAATTTTTGAGTTGATTTTGCATGGGAGCATTTTTGGCCCCCCCTAACTTTTACAATACGTGTTATAGCTATAGTAACCAAACTTGGTACAGGGTATGAAGACCTCATGGAGATTCTAAATATAGCTTTGTAATTAATAAGGCACGTGACACGTTGCTAAGTAACAGCTTTTTGTACTTCTTGGGAAAAATGCCTCTTTTGTCAAAAGCGTGGTATATAGGTGGCAATCTAGCTCCAACGTAACTCAGAAGTTCTTGATACCATAAGGAAACTACACTTCAGCAATATTTCATAATTTTTATAAACATTTCGCCAAATTCTGCCATAAACTGTAACAATGTTTTTGTCATGAGACACAAGTATACTAAAGATCATAGCTCATTATTTTCGTGAAATAAGCAAATGGTGAACCATTATTGTACACACTAGAGCTGCGTGATGTCTGAAAAATACTAACTTTCAAAATTTTGATAATTTTAATTTATTTATGACATCATAAAAATGTATTAAGTTATAGTTATAAAAAATTTTTAAAATACAAATAATGTGAACAAACTATATATAATTTGAATGACTTTGATTAGACGAGCTCATTGATGTATAAAATAAAAAAACAATTAGCTTAATCGTGTCTTTTTCTGTGACTGTTGTCTAAAAATATGGGTATTATGTGGTCATGTGACTTAATTATTGACATATTGTAAAGTTTGCGTCAAGTTGTAGTGTATTAAATTTTAGTAACAATCAGTTATTTTCAACCACGAAAAGGTAAAAAGTTTAGGTGTTACAATTGATTCTGCAGTGGGGGGCGAAAAATACCCCCAAATGTGAAATAGGGTTAACCAAAAAGCATTTCACCTCAGTCTGCGAAATATCATATTTTCTTTGCATGTTTCGTCTACAATTAATATTTCGTCGAAAATGTATATTTTGACACGCAGACATACTTGTAAGATCCAAGCGTTGAAATATAATCAATAAATGGGTTAATAACATCCTTGCTGATATAAAAAAGCATACAGTGCGGATCGTGCTTGAAATCCTATTTTTTCATGGAAATCAATTGAAAACCCTTTCGTTTTAACGGAAGTGTCTTATACTACGCCGTTATAACATGAGTTTTGACTCAAACATAGCTTCCGACAACAGAAATAATTCCGTTTGAAGAATAGTGAGAATTTCAGAAAATAAGAAATTCAGTTTTGATTATGATCTAGCAACTCACACTTCTTCGTTAAGACCATTAAAAAATGGACCAAGGAAATTACAGGATTACCTAAGCTACTATCGCACATGTTAATCGGCCTGATGAGTTGTACACTGAGCATACATGGGTTAAATGCTATTCTTTTGACAAAGCTTGAGTAAATCGTCGTTATGAATTATCAATGGAGCTTATAAATATAAGCTAAGCCCCTCATTTCACCAGCTGTTTTGCACAAAAATCCCAAATTTTGTCAAGATGCTTGGCAATAATTCAAATTTCAAGTTTCTTATTCCAGATTCCGGGTTTTCTAATCTGAATTCGCGATTTTAGGAAAAGAAAAACATTTGAAAGAAAAGATTTGAAAGAAAATCCAGCACCAGGGTGATGGGTTCCTCTGAGAGTGTTGTTATCTTTGTTTAGTCTTCCCATGATGACCTAGAAAAACATGTTGGGAACCTTTACTGAAAAAATTTATATCAAGATTACTTAAATCAATTTAATATTACCAAGTGAAAAAGCTTTTCACTTGTATAATTTCTTTCGCACATGTGAGAAAAACTTTATGCAAGTCAAAGGGAGAATCCTCAGTTCTTGATCTCTAACACTTGGCATAACAGAAATGATTAAATGAGAACAATATGCTTCCTTCTGAATAATAATAAGACATTCTACCGCTGCGGATGATATTGACCATAATGATGATGATTATGATCATGATCATAATGATGACGATGATTAGCATACAGTTATTACTATGCGAATGACAACTATGCCGAGATAGTGATGTTGATAACCATATTGACGATGGTGCTTAAATATAACAATAATAATGACGCTTGTGACTATGGTGATGATAATGATACTAATAGTGATGACGATGGCGTGGTAATTACCATGATAATAATCTTTATGATCGTGATCATGATGATTATTATTGGTGATGATTATGATTATGATGAAGATGATTTTTTTGGGTTAGTGTTGCCATTACCTTGATCGCAAATTGTTTTTCATATTTGCATCACCTCCAAATCGAATAGATGTTGGTGAAGATGATGACGATGTTGATGAAGGGCAGTGGTGATATTAAGGATGACGTCAATGACGATTATGAGGTTGCTATTCCCACGAGCTCCTGCAACGCAACATCTGTTGGGAAATTGCCGCCCCCGGCCCAGATTCCTTGATCGCGGTGTCAAGAATGTCCGCCTTACTTTCAAAATTAACCTATGTAGGAATAAGTGGCAACTTGTTTTGGGGAAAGCTGTGGCCAAAGGGTAAGTTTGAGGCAAAACTAATTGCATACCTTCCACATATTGTTAACTTCGTCAAATTCAGATGATTCTCTTGGAAGTTGTTTTCTTATGTCTTCACCGAGGAATATATTCTAAAGGAACAATAAATATTACAAGAAGGGAGAAAAACGATTCTAATCAGTTGGTTTTTTTACATTTTGCTTTGTGTCTAATTATATTGTTTTTTCCTCGAATAAGCATTTGGTGCAATGATAAAAAACTGAAGCTGTAAAGAGAACAGGGAAAATATTGCCTCTCCCTTTCTTTGTTATCTAGAAATTATTATCTCCTAATTAAACAAGGCACTTAGATCAGGAGAAAGTAAGCAAGAGAACGAGAAAAGTAATCGCCATTTTGATCCTGATGGGAAATATTTTTAGAGAATTATATTCATTTCATAAGGGAAAAATTCAACCCCCCCTCCCCACCACCAAACGAGACCTTCTACTACAATCCTGGATTACTGCTAATGTCTGAACCCCCTCCACAGCTTCAAATTACCATCATTTTCTATAGATCGTCATGGGTAATATGAAAATGAAGATCCTCCAACTGGTCAAAAATATTTGCCCCAGTTTTTTTTATGCTACATTGGGTAGCTGCATTGCTACCCAGTATCTCTTCCGATCAACTTCTATTTGCTCTTCTCTAAATTGAAAGACAGATGCAATCAATAAGTCAACCTTCACATTTCATCACAAAAATTTATACCTCAAGGTACTTCCATTGGCGTTGTACTGTGAGAATCATTTCCGTGACTTCCAAAATATGCGAAAGTGTCCGCTCCCATTTATCAACCTATAATCAGAAAGACACAAATTTCCATAAGTTTCAATAGATAGATTGGAGTGTTAATTTAAATTTAATGATAAATTCAATAACTAGATTCGCGTCGAGTAACATTAGACCATGACTAGTGACATGACTGTTCACACTCACCCTGGATAATGTATGTGCAGTACCGTGGATGATGTTCGATACAGAGGGGAGATACCATCAGTACAGTTGAGGGATACCATCAGTACAGCGGAAGATGTTCAGTTCTGTGGAGGGATATCATCAGTACAGTGTAGGGATATCATCAGTACAGTGGATGGTGTTCAGTACGATGGAGGGATATCATCAGTACAACGGAGGACTTTCGAAATTTCTGCAGAAATCCGAGTTTTCTTCACTTGGTTATCATAAGAAATTCAAAAATAAAGACGCATATTTGAAAGTTTGGATCTTATGATCTTCAACAGCAAACTTTATCATTTTGGTTATCATATTCATTGCTATTCACAAAACTTTCGGTGTCAGATTTTTATACGCCCTATATCGAAGGGCCATGCACTCTTCAAAATTGTGTATGAGACTTTTAGGAAAAGAAAAGATTTTTAAGGATTTCAATGAAAGCATTAGGTTTTCAAGCCGGATTGAACGAGATTTTAATTAAGTAGTGAATTGCCCCTCGATCTATATACACAAACAGTATATCACTCATTTCATTATGAAAGGGCTGGTTGAAGAGAAGGGTGGCTTTGTAATGCAGCTAAGAAATAAGTCAAAATTATGCATTTTTACGCAAACCTAGCTCGACTTTCAACAAAATATGTATTCACTGACTTTATCTACTATTTTTTTATTCTTATGGGGGGTTTACTGATGAAATCCCTCCACCGTACAGAACACCCTCCACTGTACTTATGATATCCCTCAATTTTACTGATGATATCCCTCCACTGTACTGAATATCCTCGTACTGATGGTATCCCTCCATTGTGCTGAACATCTTCCACCGTACTGCACACCCTCCACTGTACTGCACATACATTACCAAAGGTGGTCTTACGGTGGATTTCCATGCAGTGCATTTTGAAGCCATATAATCTGACACCCCGTTTACACAAGAGAGCTGGATCGGCTCTAGTCCGATGCAGAGCAATTTTTTGTCTGAACAATGCCTTCCGATTACACGTTATCGGTTGGTTCTGTACCTGTTCTGACTCTGTTCTGGCTCGCCTCTAGGTCTGCTTAGAACATGTGTAAACGCTGTGGATCGGATCCGAACTGGTACGGATATGAAACGTGAGAAAAAGTGAATGAATAAAGCTTACAAGCACACACTTTCTTCGAAGAGAAATCGAATTTCTGCTTCAGCATCCCACAAGATGCTGCAGTGATAAATATACGAAATTTCAAGCAGTTTTTCTAAGCAAGGAGGGTGGTAACGCATGCGTCAACTCAAAAAATACGGGAATCAAATATTTCTGGATCGCATCGGAGCCGATCCAGTTCTTCTAGTATAGACGCATTGCAAAAGAACCAGAACTAGCTCCCTCGTGTAAGCGGGGTCTGAGAATGCGTGTTTTGAGAACATTCCCACCAAAACACAAGGCCTGAGCGTGCGATGGCAGAAAAAAGTGGAAACTCTTTCTATTTCTAAGATCGGTCGATATCAATCAATTTCTCCAGCAATCAGAAGACAAGGAGTTTGATAAGATCAACACAAAACAATTAGTTCGCGATTGACCTGATTCTGATAGGAAATCGAATTTTTGCTCACGATCTAAAAAATTCGTCTTTATTTGGAGTCCATACATCCATGACGTTCAGTTCCGAAAAAAGTGCCTATCCTTTCGCTCATAAAAAGGGCAAAGATAGTCCCTTTTCTAAGGTTGGGGGCAAAGGGAAAGCGTAAACGAACTGCTTATAAACCGTAAAGCATAAAAAACAAACTAAATGACGAAATAACCAAGAGAGTACAAAAGAAATAAACATCTCAAGGCTATGAAATGGCTTATTGTTTACCCTTATTAAGCAAACTTGTGACAATATGTATGTCATCTGTTTTAACGTCTGAATTTATATTTCGTCAATTCTTGTCTTACAGTCGTTAATATTTGTAATTCTAAACAGTATTACCTCTATTTCAAAGGGTTTGACATATCTTGATGCTTTCATTGTGGAAAGAGTAACTTGGTTATCCTCAAGAGTTTGCACTATTTCATCTGTGACTCTGAAAAAGATACGAAAGCTGCGTTAAAAATGTCGTTTTTAATGAATAACCAAAAATTAAAATTCAACTAAATTCCAGAAAGGAAAATAATGCAAAATTGAACATATTGAAATTGTCTTCTTTTAATAAAAGCTCTAAAAAAATTTACCTCAACAAGAAATGACCCCTTTCTTTGTAAGGCAATATATCCAGTGTAAGTTCATCCCAAGACGCTGATATTTCTGAAATTGCCTAATCAAAAAATAGAGACTATTCAGTTCTACCTTACTCTTACATTTAGATTAAAGTTCGGTCGTGCCTCAAACAAATATTAATCAGTAAAAATACTACTACAAACCAAAAATCTGCTAAGATTCCGCGTCTAGCAATTTCAAGGTTAAGAACTGGAACTTTCCGCAAGAGGGCAGCTATATGTACTGCATGTGATGGTACTGATTGCGATTCAATTTTTGTTCAATTTGTTTAAAAGTATTCTCAGGAAAAGAACAACAAAGAGTGTTTTCCGACTACCCACCACCTGGTATTTATATCTCCCCCAATCCTGCATTTTGAGACAAGCAAATTAAGTGAATATGGCAAAAAGAAATGGCATTATATAACCAATTGGTCAAGGAAACGTAGGACAAGGGCACTGAAATACTGTAAAAGGCAAAAGTTACGTTTTACATCCTTCCACTTTTTCACATCTGTTTTCCCTGCAGTCAGTGCAAATTAGTGCAACTACTTATATTTTTGTGTCCAGGGAGAAACATTTACACAAACATTGGATACAAAGTAACAACAAACATTTCTCCCTGTATTATAAAAAAGTTCCATTGCTTTTCTTTGAAAATGTGAATTATCAATTCCGATAATTATCAATGCTCAAAGGTTGGAGGACTGGAACAACCAATCAATTCTAGATAGCTAGTTACTATAATGATTTGATTTCATATCAAATTTAGATAACCCGAATACTCTGATGAGGCCCTGAAGGCAGGGGGTATTATTATATAAATAACCTATTTTTTCTGTTGTTTTATCGTAGTTTTCGAGGGTTACTGCTTCACTTTTCAATTTTCTACTTCTAGCTGCAAGTATCCATGCAAAGATCAGGTCATTCCTCCCCTCCCCCACTTACACAATTTTCACACTTCTACAAAGATCTTTTCTCTATCTTGAAACATATATTCTTGCACCGTCATAAACATTTTTCCTCTTTTTCTTAATATCTTTTGCACCCTATTCTTATTGGATTTAAGTATAATTCAGCCATATCTCATGGGCGACAGTGCCTAGGTATTTCCTACCGGTAAATTTTGAAATCGTTACAAGCTTAACTTGTCTTACGTATTTTTGCCAGAATAATTATTTCATCTCATTATCCTTTAATCTCATGAAGCTCGAGAATACAAATGTACTTGTATCCTTTGTAGAATCTATTTTTCCTGTGAATGGGAGCCTCAAGATATGTTTCATAGCAGAAATCTTTGTTTTGTTGGGTAAGAAAATTTCCTTTCGAGGTTTTATATAGTTTAATTTTCCAGTATGACTTGTGTTTTTGAGTGTTTGTTTTGTAACATTCTTGGAACGACAAAAAGGGGGAGAGATTGAGCATTCGGTGTTTTTCAGATGGGTCTGACAGTAACGTTTTCAGGCAGTTCTTTGTAAATAAGTTGAAACTGGTATACTAGGCTAACTGAGGACATGTCCTTGGTGTGGCGAAGTAATGAGATAAAATGGTTATATGCTGCGATTTTTAGGGGATATCTACTTTTCCCCTGGATAAATTTTGCTCATGGATCTTTTAGTCCAGGGAATGGGACGATCAAGATCTCAGGGCTTTTATTTCACGATTAAAATTATTTGTTTTATTAATAAGGTGAGGAACAAACGGCCTATAGACATTCTCTATTTGTTAAATTTTATATTTTCACTTGTGACCACCTTCCCTAGTTTCATGATAGTAACTCAACACTTCTTAACAAAAGGCTTTATTGAAATTATTATTATTCATGTATGATAATGCACGCTGTTCTAGCCAATCGATGATTTTTTGGGGGTTTGATGTCATCAAGACTATTCAAACGTCAAGGGTCTTGCTTAAGTAGACTTGTTTCCCAAGTCTCTAACTTTCGCTCACATTGCATCGAATTGATATTGTTGTTGTTGCATCTCGCACCAAAAAAAATGGTGCACTAATGAGAAGAATTTCAAAATAAGAATTCTGATTGGTCGATTTAGAGAATTCAACCCGCAATAAAGCATTTGCCGTATATTTTTCTGAAAATGTGATCCCCAGGATTACATGAGAACTTTGGTTCGCAATGGAGGGAAAACATCAACATAGCTTCGCAGAAAGCAACCAATTTGGTTACTGAATCTTCTTGTTGGGAGACTTGTGGGAGGTCTTTTGCAGTCAACTATGTGACAATCGCTTTGTAAATGGTCTCTACGCTGCTCACATATGGTTTGGAAAAGCAAAGTTTTTCTTCTGTTTTTGTACCGAATTTTGGGTTCATATCTCTACGTAAATATTTTGAGCTTCAATTATTATTATAATTATACACAACATTTGATATAAATCTGTTACTAATTGCACCCAGTGGAATCTGGTTCATGATTCAGCATTCTGACATTTTGTTTAAAGCATGCACATTGAAGTTTTCTGAAGCATGCACATCAACAGGTGGTGTGGCCGAGTGGTTAAGGCGCTCGTCTCACGATCGTAAGATCGTGGGTTAGAATCTCGTTGGGACCACTTACCACAAGCCTACAGTCAACTCAGCTGTCCACCCTTCCGAGGTCGGTAAATGAGTATCCAGATTTCTGGGGGTAATAACTGACAGTGTCTCCAATTAGTAGAAATGCTAAATACCTTCAAACTTAAATAAAGTCGGTTATCACTATTATTATTCTCTGATTTTGTCAATATTGAACTGATTTGCGCTGATTGATTTTCTGGCTTTCCACACCAAAAACGGTATAATTCACTGCTCCCAAATTTGAAAGTGAATTAAATAGTTTAGAAATGACCACTATCTTCTTCATGTCCTAAAGCTTACTCGAACCGCGTGCAAGATCTTGATTCTTCTTAGTCTTTTCCATCTCTTTGATGTCTGCCCTGCTGCCATTCTGGATAGCGAAGTCTATTACCTGAGCCTTGTTTGTCTTCTTAACAACAACTATTATATCAAGACGCATTGATTTGGTAACTTGGTCATTTTGCACTAGAAAACCCCATAAAATCTTACATCTCTCGTTCTCTTTGACTGAAGATGGCTCTTGATGCTAATGCTAGAAATATCTTAGTTCACCCTCCCACAAACCCACTCGTGCCTTCTCTTGTAATAAGAAAAAATATGCAGCCTTAAAACAAGTTGCTATTTGAGAAACAAAAGAGCCGCGCAAAAGTGGCATGGACATGTGCGCGTCATCCATGCTCACTGAATGCATTAAAAGATTACGAAAACAGAAAATTGTTGAATCAGGAATTACCTTTTCTATGGATAGCTCACTGCTGGCAGCAGATGATACATTTGCTATGTGCTCTGAAAACTGATCAAGGCCCAATTCAATGATCTTCTCCAAGGTAAAGCTGTCTCCTGTAGCGAAAAGATCATTAAACCTAAAAATTTACAAATGCCTAGGAAATGCATCTTGAATTATGCCAACAAGATTAATAACTTTTAAATTATCTCAATAGCTAATTTGTCAATATTGAGATTTTCCATCGATCATTGAATGGATGGGGTGTTTAAGCTTGCAACAGGATAACCTTGTTAATTTCCAAATGCATATGTATAACACGTAACTGACTAAATAAGACACGGCTACTTCAACGTAAAACATAAGAACAAAAATAGAATTAAATTTAAGTTTGAATAAAATTGAAATTAAAATTAATTGAAATTTAAATTGAAATTTGAGTTGCTATCAAATTTTTTATTTGAATTTAAATTTAAATTAAATATTTAAGCCTAAATTGAGACTGTAATGAAATCAAATGAAAATGAAACTTAGAAATTAAATCAAAATCAAATTGAAATTGAAATGTTAATTAATATTTAAGTTAAGACTTACTCTTTACATTTTAAATTCGTTTTAGTTTTGATCCACTGTAAGCTTAAACTAAAAATTTAAATTAAACTTTATTATTGATGATAGGGCAACTTTAAGGTTCCAATTTCAATTTAAATTTCAATTTCGATTTCGATTTCGAATTCAATTTCGATTTCGATTTCTATTTCTATTTCCATTTCGATTTCGATTTCGATTTCAATTTCGATTTCGATTGCAATTTCAATTTCAATTTTAATTTCAACTTCATTTGAATTTGAATTTGAATTTGAATTTCAATTTCAATTTCAATTTCAATTTCAATTTCAATTTCAATTTCAATTTCAATTTCAATTTCAATTTCAATTTCAATTTCAATTTCACTTTTTATTAAACTTCTTGATAGCAGCGTATTTATCAGAATTTGCACATTATCAGAAGTGATGCCTCTTTAATCTTAAGCTCATATGATTTTGTAGCACTATCTAAAATATGAAAGCAATTGTCGTTACAAAGATTACGGCACCCAGGATAATCATTAAAATGTGTGAAAATATGTGAGTTTTTGTCCTTACCCAAATGGTCTGGGATTTGCAATGAAAGGTGCCGGGTGGTTTCCCTGACATAAGACATGGACAACCAGCACAGGAAAATTTATAAACGATACAAGCCCGAAGGCAATGGGGCACAAAATCCTAACCCCAAACAAATTACGTAATATAAAAGAGCTGAAAAAAGCTGAGTAAAGCAAGATAATGACGACTTGGAAAAAATTTCTCAGTGGTTCCATGATCATGCTCCATTAGCCACACATGAGCCGTTTATAAAATCTTGATAACAGGGATTTCTGCTTCATGAGGTGATAAATTGTGACAGAGCAGAAGAGATGAGTGGAGCAATTCAACAATAACTTGAGAATGTCTGCTTTTTAGAAGTCAAAATCAAAGGGAAAGATCATATTCAACATGGCAACGACCCAGAAATAACCAACAATTTTGAGTATTAATTACACCAGTGCCTTCATCTTTATTCAAGGATGCAATGGTGAGAAAGTCTGTGAAATCAACTTTCAGAAAAAAGCTCCTAGATGTGACTGAGCCCCAGGTTACTGTTGATGACAGAGCTGTAGCTTTTTACGCCGGTGCATATTCACATAAAATAAACTGGCCTGTGAAATTAAGATATAGCAATGTTCTCGAACATTATCGTCAATTCTTTGTAAGAAGATATGATAACTGGAATCATAGATATGTTGTCTTTGATGGGCACTTGCCCACTTTATCCACCAAAGCTCCAGAGCATATCAGACACGGCACTACCTTATCAACCGATGTAAAACTTACAAAAGGAGCCACTATGATAACAACAAAAAATGTCTCTGTAACCCAAGTAAGTAGCAAAAATTTGTTGAAATGCTTTGTGGAGTTTTGCAGTCACCTAGTTTTCATACACATCAAGCTGCAAGTGATGATGATACATTGATTGCCAGCATGACTTTGAAGGTTGCAGAAAATGAAAATGTGACTGTTGCTGCTGATGATACCGATATCTTAGGATCGTCGTGCTACCATTGGAGTGAATGTTTAAACATTATCAATTCATCACAGAACAACTGGATGGATCAAAAAGAAAAGGAAAGGAAAGTGAGATATTGGAATGTCACGAAAAGTGCAAGAGCTTTGCAAAGCAAAAGATACCTGTTATTTGAGTATGCTTGGGCAGGTTCTGACAGGACTTCAATAATTTACCAGCAAGGTTAACTGTTCATTAAAACATTTTCAGGCTTCAAATACCAATTGAACATCAAACCACATCAACCTAATTACAACACAATTTATTTTCTTACAGGAAAAGTAAAGATGTTTAATCAACTTGCGAGGGTGGAGATCCAAGATTTTGCAGCTTTATTTGGAAACGGAAGAAGACATTGCAAATGCTGCAAAATGCTTTCAATTTCTACAATTTGACGATATCTAGTGAGATGAAAGTTGCCAATCCCTTCGAAAACAAGTTCAGACATTCCTATATTACTAAACTCCTTAAATGCAAATTAGGTTGCCCTTTTGTTATGGCTCATTGTTCAATTACACAAGAAAGGCTCTTTCCCTGGGCCACCTACAGTAGAAACATGGTTCTTTTTTTGATCGAGGCCCTTTCTGCCCAGGAAGTGCAGGCCGTATTTTTCTAAATCTTTTGAGAAACGTAAGATGGTGAAAATTTCGATTTTATCTCAGCCTCAACAAGTTTCGTTTTTAATGGCGTTTCTATTATTTTCTTTCACTACAAGAACAGTGCTTCTTTTGTCCTGCGAAAGTTTGTCATGCTTACTAAAACGCGGAACCGCCCGAAACGATCCAAAATCAGCCAAAAACACGCAAAACGACCCATGATCGACTTAAAACCATCAAAGACCACCTAAAATTATCCAAAATTAGTTATTTTCATTTATGAGGGACAGAAGACCCTCAAAATACTCAAATTCTAGCAAAATATCATCGCTGTGTAATTAATAAATTATCTTTTCCCTTAGGGCCAATAACGTGAACAATGCGCTTTGTTTATTATTTTCCGATTAAATCTTTTGCGTGCAACTCTCAGGGGTTTATTCAATGACTTGCGGCTTTTAAAGCATGGATTCCATATAAAATCTTAACTGTCGTACGATTATCGCACATTCGTGAGACGTGAGAATTTCTTTTCGCGCGATTATCGCACGACCATAAATACAAATTGTGACATTTTTGTCGTAGCAGAGTTTTCACGGATTACATTACAACGATTTAGTTGTGATGCAGTCTTTTTTGCAAGATATTTTGAGATATGAAAATGAAACACGCTTTCCAGACAATTGATACCTTTCCCAACGGTATATTTATTGGCAGCGTGCGATTGTGTCTTATCTCTCGACTTCACGCTCAAATACAATACTACAGTATTGTTGTGAACAAAAAAGGCTTTTCCGACTCCAGCGATGTAAAAGCTTTTTATGTCAACAAAAGTCCCAAGACGAAAGTAGAATTTTAGGAGTTAAGAATGACATTTCAAAGAATATGAGAATTTCTGGGGATTTTTCAAGGATTTTCTGCCATTTGATAAATGATTCGAGGTAAATTGGACATTTCTGGGTGGTTTTGTGTGCTTTTTATAAAGTTATGGTTCGTTTTGAGTGCTTTTTGCTGGTTTTGGGCAATTTTGGGTTTTTTAGCGTTTTTCGTAAGTTCGTTTTCACGTTTTCAGGGTCAAAGGACGTCAAAGGAGACTGTAATTCATTTTGGAATTTTACTCATATTCTTTCCGTTTTCAAGAAAAGTTCTTCTTTGATTATTTCCCTAAATCACCATGCTAAACTTTGTGTTTTACTGTTTCAATGCACATGAAACATTACTAAGAGGCCATACATTTTTCGGGTTTCAAGTTCAATGTTCCTTTGAAAATTCAGAGCACAAAAACACAAAATGAAAATCATTCCGATATAGCGAGATATTTATTGTTCATGAAGGCTATTTAAAATTAAAGTCTGCGATGTTTTGAGGCTAAGATTTGCGAATTTACGCAGCAGTAATACTGCCAATTTTGCGTCTTAACTTAACACAAAAGAGTTTGGAATATTCTCAGTAGATCTGGAAATTTGGTGGCAGAAAATTTCATTGAGTATTTACCATCGAAATGTTTGACTTTTATTTAGGCTGTTACTAATAGGATTTTCGAGTGCAGACAGAGCAAAGAAACTCTTTGCTGCATTAGAATTCAAATGGATGGAACACAGTCAGAGATACCCTTAACCTCCGTGACTCACTGGCTCACTATCCAGCCCACAGTTTGATTTTATAAAACTTGGCTTATATTTGACCTTCAGCTTTCATATTATAATGATCATGATGATGATGATTTTGATGACATGAAGGTAATGATGAATGTGATGATAATGATGATTATTATTATTATGATGTTGATGGCATGATGAAATTTGATGGCATGATGATGATAATGATCTGATGATGATTATGATTATGATGATGATTATGATGATGGTAATGCTGATGATCATGAGGATGATTCTAATGGAGATTATAATGTTATAATTGATGATGGCGATAATGATAATTTTGACGGTGATGATAACTGTGATATTGATGATGATGATGATGTTCTTTTTTGTCAATAGTTTAAACCCTTCTATCTATTCTCTTATGTGTTTTGTATTACAAGTAGACTAGCTTTATAACTTGACGCCCGCTATGCGGGCGAGCTTGTTACCTTGACACCTGCGATGCGGGTGAAGATTAGTACCAGTTTAGCCTTGGAAAGACAAGATACCACTCAGCTTCCTTTTAACTTGCTGACTTTTAACTTGCAGCCTTCTGAACTTTCGCTAGAGTCCGGGGAGGTTAGCTCCCCATGGCATCCCACAATTAGCTCCCCATGGAATTCCGAACTCAAGTCTGGTAGGGTTACATGTTTCTAAGAGATACGTTTATACGTAAATCTGGCAAGACTCTGCCAAAGCAAAGATTTTATAATGCACCAATACACATATATAGATAGAGTTATACCTACCTTTGTGATCAAACGATTTCTGCACTTCTGCTTTGATCTCAGTCCAGTGCCTTTCTCGCATTGCTGGGTTCTTAAGGTTTTGCACTAGAGGCATCGTCCTTTTAAACTGATCAATTTTCCCTTTTACCGAATCACAAATTTCCCAGCTCTTGTCCTGAAGAAAAGAAGAATTCTACAAAACACGCTGAACAAAATGCTTTGCCGTACAGGACAGGCAAACCATAAATCATTTACTCATGTCTACTACTACCGAATTCCAAGTATTTGGGCCATTATAGCGTACCATTCCCAACTTTGAAGAAGAGACTTTTGACAAGATAGGCTGCCATGGTACTTACCATTGTAATACATACAGATTGATGATTTATCATCAACTTATAGAGAATGCATTTTGATTTCAAAAGGTTAATATGTTAGGGATTATTCGAAGGGGGGCTTATAAAAAATTCTTGCCCTATGGTTGGGCTTATC